>JAWNLD010000078.1:0-52751 GCA_035041545.1 Drosophila colorata
ATAAAAGTGACAGGCGCAGGTGTCACATCCACTTATTGTCTGATCTGAGGACCAGGGACATATTGTTAAATGTTCTCCGTATTGCGATGTTCTAATGTGAGATTTTTCGTATTTGGTGAAATATTCTCGGTATTCCGCCAACAACCGTTGATGCTCAGGAAAAATCATCCCATCAAATTCGGCTAGAAAATCATCAATTTTCTTTACAATGGAGATGTAGCCAAATTTTGAAATTAATCCCATTTCTGTACTGTACTTCTTCAAGATAAAATTAGAACTGAATGCAGCCTTGATACTGGGAGCCTACTTATACAGCTGACTCTTTTTTTAAAAATATTTCTCTATAGTTGTTTGCATCTCTTTCTATTTCTCGTCCCATCTTTTTAGAAATTTCAAAGCATAAACGAGTTAAATCTATTTCTTCGTCATTTCTATAGGTTACATTTAAATCGGTGAACCGTATATCGTTTTTTTGAGTCATTGCACATTTGGGAATAATATGGTTATAATATATACTTGTAATTTGATTTTTCAATAATGTATTCCAACATAAGAAAGATGTAAAAAATATACCCAATCGTATAAACGATCGCCAGGATTCGCCATCAAACTCAATTTTATTGCCATATTGATTTAATACTAAAATACATTGATTTTCCGGTTTTCTATACCTAAAATGACACTTTACTGTATCAAGTAGGGGGTGGTCAACTATTGTATCAGGCATTAAGAACTCAAACTGTTCAAGCCTTAACTGGATATATTCCTTGTGCGTTAACAATCGAATCCACTCCTCCTTTTCTAGGCCAATGAAATTTCGTTTATGTTGTTGCATCCAGATCATGGGTGTAAATGCTCTTGTAGTTGAAAATCCACACTTTACTTTTAGCTTAAGATCTACATAATATTCAAATCCGAAAATTAATTCATGATCTTGAGGCTTCCTACACTTTCTCGCTTTTTTAACTGTTGCGTGGTCATGTTGGTTGACATCTGAATCAAACTAACTCTAAATTAACGTACGCGCACCTTTTAAGGCACCGACTCTCATTAAATCTTTTCAGTATGTTACATAAAGTTGAGGCAAGATGTTGAAGGTAGATAGAAACTCTTGCGTTTTGGTTGATTTCCAATATGTATTTGGAAACGATAATCAGGTTTTCGTTAAGGAACTAGCATTCATGCAGGGTGGTTCGGTTATTCCAAATTTCTATCACTTCAAACCACCCTACAATATAAAGGAGCTGGATGAAGTAAATCAAAAGACTAATTTAATAGCCCAAGAATATGTAGATGGTTTGGATTGGTCGGATGGAGATATTTCATATTTAGGGCTGGAGGATATATTAACGCCATTAAACAGTTTCGCCTCAATCATTGTAAGGGGCGATGCTAAGAAACAATTTTTAATGAAATATTTATCTTCAAACATAATTGATTTGGAGCTTGAAGAAAGTTTAATACACTTCCCAAACTATTTCACAAATTGCAGAATACATAAAAAATCTTCAAACCAATGCGCACTTAATAATTTATTCAAACTTTTTGTAATTATGGAATGTTCAAATTTCGAAATTTATGGAAAATAAAAATGCATAAATTTTATATTTTTTTAATTGAGCTGTTTTTATTTATTTATTTATTTTCTTAATAACTATAATAGGTATAATATGGTGCATTCAAATGATGCATAAAATCCTTGAACATCAATAGCAACTCGCTCCAGATCCATTTTTAGAAGTTTGTTTTTGATGCTTATACTAGACGATGCGCTGAACTAATCCAGTCAACGGAGAATATTCAACTAATCGATCATGCATAAGCAAACAATATACTTTTGTGTTCCTAGAACTTGCATTCTCCAGTTCGATAGAAACTCTCACATCAATTGGTCCCGTTTTAACAGCCTCATTCTGATGCGAAAGATCAATAACAATAATCGGCGCCTTTTCCTTAAACTCGCTAGGTGAAAGCAGCGGCCGAGACTCTTTCATATAATAGCTTTGTTGGAAATTTGCATACATGTCGTAGAGGCTAGCGAAACGTTCTCGTCCAAAATTAACATTCATGTCATCATATGGATACGTTTCAGAATTCAAGTACACTTTTATGTTTCTCAAGTGATTTTGAATTAGTGCTCCATTTAGTGTAAATGCTATTATCGCAAAACGGGGCGCTCCCTGTTGGCTGCAAGCTTAACATTCCATATATGATGGGAGCCCTCCGCTAGTGCGGGATTAAGATAGCAGTCCCAGCTACGAAATGCTATTGGTAACGAACCACCGTTTTTAGTCAAACTGAACATTGCCAATTTCTTTTCATCGCTAAGTGCTACATGTGGTATTTTCCATGTTATATTGGAAATATTCAGTTTAAATTCAACATCTCCAATTTTCGAATAAAATACATCTTCCATGCTTTTAGTCATGAGTAGTATAAGCTCATGTTTACAATTTAACAAGACTTTATTATAGTCTTCTCCAAATCCAAGTAAGAATTTAAGAGGAACGGAGAAATTAAAATATCCACCGTTTGCTAGCTGTTTATCAGATCCATTAAACCATCCAGAGTTACTAAGCATGTGACTCTCGCTCTTGTTGATTGAAATGTAGTTTTTTAAGGTGGTCGTTGTACCAACAAATCGTGTGCGATCGATTTCAATGCCATTCAATTCATATCGAATTTCATCAAACAAATAACCCATACAATTGTTTTTTAATTTACCAGCGTTAGTAGGTGTGTTGTCAGCCAAACAAATCGAGCCCTCAATATTAATAAAACTCTCGCTCGGTAATACATAAAGATCCTGATTTTGGATTGTAATTCGAACTTCATCATTAGTCTTAAATGATTGAAGGTAGGGTGAGTAACTATGATATTCTTTTTTTATTATGCTCTCGTCGGAATAGGGCTTCTCTCGAACATTCAAGATATCGCTCATTGCGTTCTGATTGTAAGACCCAAAGACTTTAAAAATAATCTGTTTGCAGGTGTAAGAGTTCTCCTTACTGATCTTGTTTCCTCTGTGTTAGAACTCGGAATGTTTGAGGTGGGGTTATTACACGCATATTTATTGTAAATAATCATTGTCGTGGTCTTAAATGTAAGCGAACTGTAACGCTCTCTTCACGTAAATTAACTAAATTTCCGTCTTGATCAACAATCCGTAAAATTAATGACTGAATCTCTCTCGTGTTCACTGGCAAATAAATCAGGTTGATAGGTTTCTCGCTCATTTTATAGCCTGGTGGTACGTTGAGAGTAAATTCATGCAACGCATGACTTGATTCTTCGTTCACATATGATCCGCTTACAATATTACACTCCAAGCGAATTGTATTCACTTTCAATATATCGACAGGTTGATCTGAGGTATGTACGGTATTTGACTTTAGCTCCCTTTTATAAAATCCAAATAATTTGCCAATAGTACGCTCTCTGTCAAAATATATGGGATGTTCCTTAGTTGAAATCATGACCTGAAGTGTGTTGTTGTTGCTCTCGATAAGTGGATGATTTATTTTTTTGGGTTCTACTTCCTTCATTTTCTCTAATATAACATTACTTATGTCATTTAGCTCGTAGGATCCCACGGGAATCTCGAATACATGTTCTCCAATATGGAATAAATTATTATCATGATCCACATTTGGAATCGAGTTATACATGTGAAAATCGATAAGAGCACATTCATAATCCGTATGTAGTATAATAGGCGGAAAGTAGTTTGCCGATAAAGTTGAACTGCATCCTGTTAACGTAAGTGTTGTTGACATTTTGACAAGTTGCGTGTAAGTGA
Source organism: Drosophila colorata (assembly GCA_035041545.1). Classification (NCBI taxonomy): domain Eukaryota; kingdom Metazoa; phylum Arthropoda; class Insecta; order Diptera; family Drosophilidae; genus Drosophila; species Drosophila colorata. The sequence goes on from JAWNLD010000078.1 coordinate 3,800, forward strand.
AGTTTCAATGAACGTTCTTGTCGTTATATTTCAAATTCGAATGAAGTCTGCAAATCCTCGTCTATACCGTCCGTTATCTATGGGGTCATCTTTACAAATTAATAGAAAGCCATATCTTTCTTTCCAACATAATTGACAAATTTTCTTAAAACAATCGAAATTCATATCAACGCCTACATGATCCTGATAGACGTGCTTCATATTTAGGGCATCTTGTTTAAACATTAGAATTAGGTTTGCATTATCACGCACAAGATGTTTCGGAATACGTGTGTATGTTTGGCATAAATAAAACGCATCGATGTTGCTATGTCGCCCCATGCAAAAGTACGCACGAATATTATTTTGTTTTTCACACGCTACATCATCAAATATCATTATCGAGTTCTTTTTGGCCTTGTCTGGTGCTATTACACTTTCATTTTCAGAATATGTAAAATAGCCCATGCCTTTGATCGGGCCTACAAGTTTTTTTAAATATTCGTATTTAGGTTGAAATAACGACTTTGAATACAAATAAATATTTTCAAATTTTAGTCCATTGGGACTCTCGATCAAACTAATCATTACATTTGTTTTCCCACAGTTAGAAGGTCCAACAATTAGGGCTCTAATTGAACTGGGTAAAAGGCTACTGTGCCTGATCGTTTGGTTTTCATTATTTTTTAAATCGAAATTTCTCACTTCAATGTTCGTTTTTTGCTTTATTAAACGCATATTAGTTAAGGTTTTTTCATAAGCACGTCACTCATTAACAGCTCTTTGAAGAATAATGAGCTAATAAAATGGTAATGCACTTTTATAAACCATTTAGTAATAAAATTAACGTCTACCACGGAGGAGGTATCATTAATAAAATAATAAACTCACTGCCAGTAGAATTACACTTGCCAGGCTATCAGTTTTGTGGCCCAGGAACAAAACTCCAGTCACGTTTGGAGCGCGGCGATAAGGGAATAAATCCATTAGACGCCGCCTGCAGAGAGCATGATATAGCATACTCAAACCACAAAGAATTAAGGAAACGTCATATAGCCGATCTGGTTCTAGCGGAAAGAGCGTGGGAGCGAGTTAAAGCATCTGACAGCAGTTTTGGAGAAAAAGCCGCAGCATATCTCGTAACTAACGCAATGAAAGCAAAGAAAAAATTCGGCATGGGCCTCAATCAAAGGAAAAAGAAACCAACGCAATATGAAAAAAAGAAAAAATTGGGCATGGGACTGAAACAGAGGAAAAAGAAGCCAAAACCATGTGAAAAAAAGAAAAAATTTATGCATGTAGTTAGAGTGGCTTCAAATATGTTAAAAAAGAAGAAACCTTATGATATTCACTCGGCAATCCAAATAGCTAAGAAAGTCATAGACAACTCAATTGGAGATAAGAAAAAAGATGTAATAATCCCGAGAATAATAAGTGTGCCTAAAGTGGGCGGGTTCTTGCCGCTTGTACCGATTTTAACAGCAATCGGTGCCTTAGGAGGGCTTGCGTCCGGTGGTTCAGCTATTGTTAAAACTTTAACAGTGCTAATACCGCGTGTAACGCAGCGGAGAATAAGCATAAAAAAAATAGAAGCAATTGCTTTAGGCAATGGTCTGTATCTCAAGCCATACCAAAAGGGATACGGTATATCAACTCTTCAAAAAAACTTCTAGCGCAGCTACCTAATAAACCACTTTCAAACATTGATATTATGAACTTTGCACGCAAGCATATTCCTAATTTCAGAGGTGTATTTATGAGAGACTCACTTCCAAAACGTGTTCGTAAAAGGGAGTGTGGCATCATTAATTTAGACTCTTCGACAGGAGGTGGGACACATTGGGTAGCTTTTTATAAAACAGAGAAGGAAAGTCGATATTTTGATAGCTTCGGGAATTTACCACCACCTTTAGAGCTAATCAAATATTTAGGAGATAAAATTAAATACAATTATAAACGAGAACAACGGTTCGATACTTTTAACTGTGGGCACTTGTGTTTAAGGTTTCTACTATTGAATCAAAGAATATTTAATAAAGATTTATAAAAATTAAATTCAACTAGTATTTTTGTATTTTTTAATGCATGGGACTATATAACTTTTAATATCTTTTATATTTAATCAGTCTGAGATGAACAACAGCTTGATAAACAGCAATAAACAATAAATAAACAACAAAAAACAACAAATAAACAACAAATAAACAACAAATAAACAAAAACAACAATAAACAACAATAAACAACAAATAAACAACAAATAAACAACAAATAAACAACAAATAAACAACAATAAACAACAATAAACAACAAATAAACAACAATAAACAACAATAAACAACAAATAAACAACAATAAACAACAAAACAACAACAAATAAACAACAAATAAACAACAAATAAACAACAATAAACAACAATAAACAACAATAAACAACAAATAAACAACAAATAAACAACAATAAACAACAAATAAACAACAAATAAACAACAAATAAACAACAAATAAACAACAATAAACAACAAATAAACAACAAATAAACAACAATAAACAACAATAAACAACAAATAAACAGCAAATAAACAACAATAAACAACAACTAAACAACAAATAAACAGCAAATAAACAACAATAAACAACAAATAAACAGCAAAAAACAACAAATAAACAACAAATAAACCACTGGTTTCGTATTTAAGAAAATGAAGGAACATATTCTGAAGGAATTAACAAAGACAAGAAACGCATTAAAACGAAAATTTCAAAGCATAAAATTAGGGAGAGAAGAAAATGAATATCAATTAGAAGAGACATTTAAACCAATTACGCAACCTCTTAAAAAACTCATCACTGGAAATATACTACCCAATCAGCCTTTAAAGACGAAGAAAGAAGAAAATGAAGATTATACAAAACAAGAAATTAAAGTAGATCAAAACTATAGTAATGTATCTCATGATACATATGATGAGGAAATCACAGAAGATCAATTCTATTCTCAACCTTTTGTGTCAACTAATGAAAGCAATAATCAGCATACTGTAACAAGCAATGTGAGTTATAATTTAAATCTGAGTGAGCTAGAGCGAAAGGGCGAGCTTGATAAAGCCTTTGGCCCCTACAAGAAAAGCGGAGAAATGAAATTGGGAGCAACTAAAATAATTGTAGATGATAATGAACTAATATTAGAAACCGGTGAAAAGTGGAAACTAACACCGGGATTATATTCTTTAATCTACCGTAAAAACCCCCAAGGCTATGACGAAATGGATTTGGAATCATATCAGAAAATTTTAATAAAAACCAATGCTCATAGAAGAAATCACTTACATAATGATGCTCTTAAGGGTAATCGCTCTAAAAAATATCTCACAATCATAAAAAAACTGTTTCCATCAATGAACGCGCCTAGTGCGATGTCTACACCTAACCGCCGTACAAAATCTATTCATGAAGGGGGCGGTCTAATGACACTTAATACAAGTAAACCAAATTATGTATACTGGGATGATCCGAATGAGATCGTTAATAGACTGAGACTTCTAGTTGCATCACAATCAGCTGGTCATAGTAATCATAACAATGAAATAGTTTCCATAATTGAAGAGCTGCGAGAAGCAAAAATAATTTTTTAAATAAAAATGATACGTTCAATGATTTTAGCAACAATATCAAAATGTCGCTTGACAAGTTCGGACATTTTTCCTCCAGCAACATTACAAACCAAAATTATACTATGAAGAAATCTATTCCTGGCATATTGATAGATAATGAAAGTAATATTATTTTTTCAAACAAAAGACTTAAAAATGTAGGTGAACCCCTAGAAGACAATGATGTATGCACAAAAATATTTATGGAACGTAAAATAAAGCAAACGATGAGAAAGAAAGATAAACTCTTAATGGAGCAAATTACATCGAACGAGAAACTGATAGGCGAGATAGCATCTAGTTTCCAGAATATAAAGACTGAGAATAAAAGTGAAATTCAAAACACAGATAAATCACTTAAAGAATACGTGAACATAGAAATTGAAACATTACGTCGTCTAATTAGCACTGAAAATCGAAAGATGCTATCTGCAATGGAGACATTAAAAACCCATATATTTACATATTTTAAACAACACGCAGTTTAGGGGAGAACTATAAATAATGCATGCACTTGTGAGGTATAAGGTAAAGACTTAATGGTCGTCGACAAGTTCGGTCACTTCTCTAATGAGTGACACAACAGGAAATATGATCTCCAGTTGTTGGACTTGCATGTGGATAATAAGCAATATGTTGATGCAGAAAACAGGCGAATTAAAAACATCAGTAACGCAATGGACGAAAAAGACACGGTTAACACAAATTTTCTACAATCGAGAATCAACGAAGCGACACAAGGCTTGCACACGCTTATAAACATCTAAAATAAAAAAAACGTAAAAAATAAATATATAAAAAAAATCAATATTGAAAGTCTCATTATTAACATACGCACCAAGTGAAGTTGACATTAAGAACAGAAAATATATATATGGAAAAAATAAATCAATGGGAAAACATGACTAAAAGAGATTTAATTAATGAATTACATGCACCAGCCCGTAAAAACTTTAGGCGTCGACGTGTTGTTATAAAAGGAATCGACGACCTTTGGCAAGCAGATTTGGTAGAAATGGGAAAGTACTCGTCATCGAATAAAGGCTATAAATTTCTATTGACGGTTATCGACACATTCTCTAAATATGCATGGGGAGTTGCATTGAAATCTAAATCAGCTAAAGACGTTACTAACGCTTTATCAAGTATTTTTAAATTTGGACGAATTCCTAAGAATTTACAAACCGACGATGGGAAAGAGTTCTTTAATACTACTTTCAAAACATTATGTGACAAAAATAACATCAACCACTATTCGACATATAGTGGGTTAAAAGCGTCTATTGTTGAACGTTTTAATAGAACCCTCAAGGAAATGATGTGGCGAGAGTTTAGTTTCAAAGGAACATATCATTGGATTAAAATGTATAATAAATTGATTGATGAGTATAATCGAAAACATCATAGAACTATTAAAATGGAACCGATAAAAGTGACCTCATTAAATGAAGATAATCTGTTAAACACTGTTTACAATCATATTAAAATTTTTCACGGGGCAAAATTTCATGTGGGTGACTATGTTCGTATAAGCAAGCATAAACATACATTTGAAAAGGGATATACTCCCAACTGGACAACGGAAATTTTTAAAATAAAACGAATACAAATGACAAACCCAACTACATACATATTAGAAGACTATCAGGGTGCACCCCTTCAGGGGGGTTTCTATAAAGAAGAGCTAAGGAAAACACGTTATCCAAATACTTATCTAGTTGAAAAGATAATAAAACGAAAAAACGATCGAGTTTTTGTTAAATGGTTGGGGTTCCCTAATGAACACAACTCTTGGATACACAAGAACGAGGTGCTCTAAATGGCGACAGATCATCAACGACGAACTCCTGAAACCATTACACTCAAACACACACACACACACACACACACACACAACACACTACACACACACAGCAATATTATACCAATTAATTTTCAATAAAAGACATTCAAATGAAATTCATAAAATGTGTATTTATTTATTCATGTTTATTTATTTATTTATTTATATATATATATAAATTTTTTTTTTCTTATATATCTACAAATCACAATTAGCTTATGAACTTATTCTATAATGACCCCAAGCATATGTTTGGATGCCATCTTCTCTTATTTTTCTCTTATCATCTAATCCACTTAAAGTGGTTTTCTTAACTCTATGCGTATATAAATTATGGAACTTAGTTCTAAACATTAGCATACTATCACATAATTTCTTATTTTCAAATAAACATTCCTTATAACTATTTAAATTTAATTTATCTAACGCAGATTTTTTGACTCCTTTAGATTTTTTAATGCACCCTCCGCCTTCAAGCGATAAGCTGTACATCTTTGCCCTTAAACCTACAAACTCGACCATACTTTTGCCGCAGTTTTCGTCTTTCATCATTCCTAACACCTTTTTATTGCACCTTTTTATCCCGTATTTAACCGCTAAATCTTCGGGGTATTCCGAAGTATCAAACTTCATATCCACATCTTTGCTTATATCCGCAAAGAAATCATTTGTTTGAATGGAATAAATAAATGAGTCTGTATCCATATAATTTAATTCGACTGCCTCTTGGAATTTGGGCTTCATGTAATCATAGTGGAAATCATACATTTTCCACTTTGATAATTCTAAGACTGTGAACCCTAAATACATCGGCTTATCATAAGTATTATGAAGTCGCTTCATTTGTATGGCATACATGTCTTCAGCAAATTGTGCAGAGCTATGAAAACTAGCCTTTGCAATCAGCGCTCGTGCTCCCAACCGATTGCAGCTCACTGTTTCCCAAGACGTGACTAGCTTGACATTTTTCCGTTTTTCAACGTTTTCCATCGTTTTCCCATAAACGGCATTGTTCAATAGCTTGAAGAAATCTTTCTCGAAATTGTTCTGTGCCATTGTTCTATGATGTGTGTTAAGATCAATGTATTTTTTCAGCCAAGCCGACTGTTTGAATCTTAACACACGATGGATCTTTGTCAGCTCTAGTCCGTTTATCAAGCACTGCTGCAAATTTCTGTAGTGTATGGGGTATTTTACTTTGGACCTCAGGTCAGCAATTAGTTTGTTGACTTTTGCTGCCGGTGTGGCCCTTTGGTTAAGCGGACAAAACGGAAGATCATTATGTAAATCGTGTAGGTTTGATGGATACATTAAATCAACCTCAAGAATATAACCATATTCTGAGGTTTCTCCAATATTTATTACATCTAATGATGAAATTTCATCTTCGGTCAACCACTGAAAACCTGTATAAGGGAGACATTGCGACATGGCCCAACCGTATAGATTGTTTGCATCTAAATACATTAAGTATTCAGACGGTTTGCTGGCATCGTATTCAGAGAGATATTTATGATTGGCTTTTGAGTACCTTTTACAGCACTGTACAAGCCCACCACGAATACCGCTCTGAATAAATCTATACATATCAATGTCAGTTAGCAGCTCCAGCTCAATTTCTGTTGTCTTGAGCATAGCATCCCAAGACAGACCAGGAGTTGTATAATAATGAGCCGGATCAAGAGAGTAAATTTTCTGACAAATTTCTCTGAAATTTTGGAAAATGTCTGCTAACAAAAGCACATCAGTTTTAAGATACAATTCCATGTAATCTTTTAAGGTTTGACAACCAAAAACTGTCCAGACATGTTGAGCATGTGCATAATCTTCTTCTGTACATTCGGAGTTTGTGAGGCTATTAAAGAAATTTTCTCTCGAAGGTAGAGAGCTCTCACTTAAACGACTCTCTGAGTCTAAATATTCGTACGGGAACACCCCCTTTCTATGAACCAGGTTGAATTGGTCATCAAGTGGGAAGAAACGTCTGACACTTTCAAACCTTTCAACACTTAAGTTTGCGCTTAGCGCATCTAAACTTGTTGCCATGAAACGATATGTATCGAGAAATCTAATTTCAAGATTTTTATCGTGGGAGGCAATGTGTGTATATTTAGAAAGGGATATGTACAATTCCTTATTCAGTGGCAGCACCTTGATTTCACCATCGACTTTGTTTAATTCTCTAACGAATAAATGTGAATCATACTTAGAGAAGTTATGGAAAAATACAGGGACAAAAGGTGCAATTTGGAAATTAATGTTGCAGGCATTATGCGCTGCGCCTCTAAATTTACCAGTTAAATGGCAATGATCTCTAACGCGATCAGCTCCTAACGCCTTTTTACAAATATGGCAGTTAAAAGCCATTCTAAAACCATTTTCCTCTTCAGAACTCATTGTTATGGGTCTAACTGTACTCAGGTATGAGGTGTAAATTTCGTTCACATCTTTTATTAGAGATTTAACGAAATTTTCACCTGCATTTTCACCTGTCTCCATAACAAATTTGTCTAAATTGGAATTAAAGGCGCATTTGATGAAATACGAGAATGCAATGGGAACATGTTCATGTGTTGCCACTACATTCTCACTAACTCTACAGTTTAAGGGCTTTAACATGCACTCGAAATCTGCATAGACTACGAAGGGTACATCTAAACTACGATTAAAATTTTTAAAACTTAGACTTGCCTTTTCCACCGTTGGCAAGGTCGATACCATCTTTCCACACTGCTCTTTATGCTCCTCGTGTAGTTTTATGCTGTGGGAATAGTTTAGGCACGTGCCACAGAACAGGAGCTCTTCTGTGTGGCTTGTTAATTGTGTGCGTACAAGTCTGAAAATATAAATCAACGTATTTCATAAGTATTTTTTTCTAAATATATGCATATGTTTATTTATATTTGACTACATACCTTGATAAATTTCTTATCCATACAAAATGGGCCCGACCTTCCATCTCCAACAGCATTAGGCTCACGTGGGATTGTTTCTCCTCATTCGTTAAATATAACGGCCCAATAACTGCTCCAATCTCCTCGTCGAATCCGAAAACATTTATGCTTATGGTCGGGTTTTGCTCTTCAAACACTTTGAGTTGTTTCAAAGGGAGAGGAAACTCCATGTTTTCAAAATTAAGCGTTAAATGCTCGCTTAATTGGATGACGGTGGCGTTAATATCGTCAATGGTATAGCTGCTGCTTCTATTCGCATTGCCTTGCGGTGTTTTAAAAGCGGAAATTAACGCCCACTTGAAGCAAAACTCATCGGAATTTTTCACGTTTACCAACGCTTTTTTCGCCTTAAGCGCTTTTGGTAAAGCGATCCAACTCGATACTTTTAATGGAGTATATTTATTCACATTAAGCTCCATGCGAAGAATTTTTGCCAGGCTCCAGCCACTATCCTTCTCCTGGAATTCATCCATTTTCGCCTTTATACTCGCAGAGTGATCTATGAATGCATCCTCAAGGCTGGTTGACTGCGTTACAACACCCATTTCTGTTTGATGCGACTTCACAGATCTTATCACCTCCTCATCAACATATTTTACATACTCTGCGAAGAGCTCGAAATTAGCCTTCACAGAAGTATGCATATGTAAAATATTTTTGAGGAGAGGGAGTAGAGCCGCTGATGCATCGCACATAAATTCTTCCGGCAGAAGAAGTCCATCCTTTCTGTTCTCGAAAGAATATGTGCATATGCGGTTCTTGAAACCGCTTGCGATCAGCTTTACCTGCTCATTCACTGGTGTGAAAACACGGATCTTGTGAGCATTTGACCTGAAGTGCGTGCTCCATTTCGCTTGTAGCATGTACACATCACACGCAGAACAATAAATAGCATGCTTGGGTGTTGGCATAGCATTTTGTACTGGTGGTTCAGCTGCAGTGGTGTGGATAGCTATGAGCTGGGGTTGAAGTGCGTTAGATCCAGTGGAGTAGTCGAAGTGGGCGGTGAAGCTGGGATTGAAGGCGTGTAGATCCGGTGGCGTAGTCGAAGTGGGCGTTGAAAGTGTTGGAGTTGATGTTGCCGTTATAGTTGTTGTAGTTGTAGGTGGCGATGGGTCCGTTGGGGGTGGTGATAGGGCCGCTATGGTTTGCGGTAGGCCCCTGAGGAGAACGTTCGAGATTATCACCGGCTTATCTCCTCTGGTGTGGGTGGTGACAGATCCGTGGGGGTGGCGAAAGGGCCGCTAGCGTTGGCGGTAGGCCCCCTGAGGAGAACGTTCGAGATTATCACCGGCTTATCTCCTCTGGTGTGGGTGGTGACAGATCCGTTGGGAGTGGCGAATGGTCCGTTGGAGGTGGCAGCAGGTCCGTTGGGGGTGGCGATGGGTCCGTTGGGGGTGGCGAATGGTCCGTTGGAGGTGGCAGCAGGTCCGTTGGGGGTGGCGATGGGTCCGTTGGGGGTGGCGATGGGTCCGTTGGGGGTGGTGATGGGTCCGTTGGCGATGTTGTTGCTTCTAAACACAACATTATCGAAGTAATTCGGAATGCTGTTGCGACCCACGTTCTTATTATAACTAATATAATTGAACGTTTGGTCGCAGTCAGCGTTGGAGTTGTTGTTGTTGTTGCACTTGTTGAAAGCCATTTTTAAACAAAACGATTTTTTTTTTCAACTTTGACGATTTGAGGTTTTGGATAGACGATAGTTCAGGAACTACTGATGCGGGTTCAATGAAGGAAAGGAGCCTTTATAGCTCAGGGACTGATTTTTCTATTACTTCATTCAATTGATAAATATTAGAGATAGGGACAAACAGGTTTAAGAGGACATAGGGTATGATCCGGTGCATCTACAATACAAGCGTGTAGACTTTTTGAAGAAACTTCTCACGCCCAAAGTCATAAAACAATCAAAATAATGTGAAGATGAAAGAAGATATCCTAAAAATCAGTGAAATCTGGGGCATTCGATGAGTCTGATACTAAAAATTGACACGTAAACCACAAGTCATAAAACTAGAATAATTAGGAGAAAACAATTACAGAAGCCCATCCATACATTACCTGAATACATGATTAGTCCTTTACCCTTGGCACACGCACCCAGAATAGAGCTGTTTACCCTTGTCAGTAGGTGTCTATAGGCGTGAAATTTACGATCGAACCTTTTTCTCTAACAAAACCTGTTTACAAGTGTGCGCCGCACTTGTGTTCCTTCGCCGTGTAGAAAAACGGTCTGTTCACACTCTTCAGAAAAGGGAGAGCAAATTAAATGCGCACGTGCCTGATCGAGCTCTCAAGCCACCCCTGAAAAAGTAAACAAACAAGTCGATGCGTGCACTTGTGCGCACGTGATCTCATAACCCTCTCCCAATTAAAATCTGAATTTTAATGAGCGGCCTCTTATTAAACCAGTTTTTAATGATCGGTCCCTTTTCCCACCACCGAAAAAGTAGATGAACAAGTCGATGTGTGCACTTGTGCGCACGTGATCTCATAACCCATCCCACTTAAAATCTGAATTTTAATGATCGGGCACCCACGCTACTTCAGAAAAGGGACAGTTACTAAAATGTAACGGCCACTTTCCTCAGCTCCCCCCTCATCAAAAGGTCACAAAGGCCCATGACGATTGGTTCCCTCACTTGTCCCTCCCTAAAAAAGGATCACGTACCTGCATATTAACGATCGGTCCCCGCACACCCCTCCTTCAAAAAGGGTCAGGTGCCTGCATATTAATTAGGGTCACGTAGGGTCATAAATCATTAATTATTCACATCACGTAATTAAATTGACAGCAACTTCCTGTCACAGAACATACAGTTCCATCCATTCATCCTTTTTAAGGCTTTTGGGATTCTACTGGGGATCCTGCGACCAGTCTTCGTGGGAGTATCATGCGGATGGACCTTACAGGATGTGCTGTCCACCTATGGGCAAAAAAACAATTAAGTTTCAATTACCTTTCGCGAGTTCGACCAGTCGTCAAATTTAATCGACGAGAGTTGCACTGGTTTTGTTCTTCTTCGCGTAAACCGACTAAAGCGCACGTAGAATCGTGTTGTTCTATTGTAGCGCGTGTCGGTCCCTGCTCGGGCGCCAGTTAATTTCCACTTTGATTAAAAGCCGAAATAAATATCACTTTAGAACTACGTACTCTATATTTGGAGTCAATTTGCATCTAAATAAACTTAAATCAATTCTAGCCCTAGTAAGCTGTGGCTTAGCGGCAGCGGCGTTACTGCTGATGTTATGGCCTGTTGGGCAATTCTTCTTAGAATTTTCGGCGGTTGCCGGACGGCGGGTGGAGGAAATGATACAGACACCGATTCAGCATTTTGCTGCACTTTTTATGAGGTGTTGCAATGCTTCTTATTGGGACTGTGTGAATTTATTTGTTGTTAGCTTGCACAAAAATATTTATGGAACGTAAAATAAAGCAAACGATGAGAAAGAAAGATAAACTCTTAATTGAGCAAATTACATCGAACGAGAAACTGATAGGCGAGATAGAATTGAGTTTCCAGAATATCATAGCTGAGTATAAAAGTGGAATTCAAAACACAGATAAATCACTTAAGGAATACGTGAACATAGAAATTGAAACATTACGTCGTCTAATTAGCACTGAAAATCGATAGATGTTATCTGCAATGGAGACATTAAAAGCCCATATATTTTCATAGTGTCAACAACACACAGATTAGGGGAGAACTAATTCCGGCTCCCGACACTTTCTTATAAATAATGCATGCACTTGTGAGGTATAAGGTAAAGACTTAATGGCCGTCGACAAGTTCGGTCACTTCTCTAATGAGTGATACAATAGGAAATATGAGCTCTAGTTGTTGGACTTGCTTATGGATAATAATAATGGATAAAAACAGGCGAATTAAAAACATCAGTAAATTTTCTACAATCGAGAATCAACGAAGCTACGCAAGACTTGCACACGCTTATAAACATCTAAGATAAATATAAAAAAACGCAAATTAATATTGAAAGGTTCATTATTAACATACGCATCAAGTGAAGTTGACATTAAGAACAGAAAATATATAGATGGAAAAAATAAATCAATGGGAAAACATGACTAAAAGAGATTTAATTAATGAATTACATGCACCAGCCCGTAAAAACTTTAGGCGTCGACGTGTTGTTATAAAAGGAATCGACGACCTTTGGCAAGCAGGCTATAAATTTCTAATGACGGTTATCGACACATTCTCTAAATATGCATCGGGAGTTGCATTGAAATCTAAATCAGCTAAAGACGTTACTAACGCTTTATCAAGTATTTTTAAATTTGGACGAATTCCTGAGAATTTACAAACCGACGATGGGAAAGAGTTCTTTAATACTACTTTCAAAACATTATGTGAAAAAATAACATCAACCACTATTCGACATATAGTGGGTTAAAAGCGTCTATTGTTGAACGTTTAAATAGAACCCTCGAGGAAATGATGTGGCTAGAGTTTATTTTCAAAGAACATCATTGGATTGAAGTGTATAATAAATTGATTGATGAGTATAATCGAAAACATCATAGAACTATTAAAATGGAACCGATAAAAGTGAGCTCATTAAATGAAAATAATCTGCTAAACACTGTTTACAATCATATAAAAATTTTTAACGGGGCAAAATTTCATATGGGTGACTATCTTCGTATAAGCAAGCATAACATTTGAAAAGGGATATACTCCCAACTGGACAACGGAAATTTTTAAAATAAAACGAATACAAATGACAAACCCAACTACATACATATTGGAAGATTATCAGGGTGCGCCCCTTCAAGGGGGTTTCTATAAAGATGAGCTAAGGAATACACGTTATCCAAACACTTATCTAGTTAAAAATATAATAAAACAAAAAAACGATCGAGTTTTTGTTAAATGGTTGGGGTTCCCTAATGAACACAACTCTTGGATAAACAAGTACGAGGTACTCTAAATGGCGACAGATCATCAACGGCGAAGCCCTGAAACCATTCCACCCAAACATTCACGACACACACACACACACAGCAACAAGCGAACCGGCACCTATATTATACCAATTAATTTTCAATAAAAGGCATTCAAATAAAATTCATAAAATGCGTATTTATTTATTCATGTTTATTTATTTTTTTTTTTCTTATTTATATATACATATAAAACGATGGTAATTTAATTTAGTTATGTTTCTTTATTGGAGGTGAATACATTTTTTCTTATATATCTAAAACTCAGAATTAGCTTATGAACTTATTCTATAATGACCCCAAGCATATGTTTGGATGCCATCTTCTCTTATTTTTCTCTTATCATCTAATCCACTTAAAGTGGTTTTCTTAACTCTATGCGTATATAAATTATGGAACTTAGTTCTAAACATTAACATACTATCACATAATTTCTTATTTTCAAATAAACATTCCTTATAACTATTTAAATTTAATTTATCTAACGCAGATTTTTTGACTCCTTTAGATTTTTTTATGCACCCTCCGCCTTCAAGCGATAAGGAGTACATCTTTGCCCTTAAACCTACAAACTCGACCATACTTTTGCCGCAGTTTTCGTCTTTCATCATTCCTAACACCTTTTTATTGCACCTTTTTATCCCGTATTTAACCGCTAAATCTTCGGGGTATTCCGAAGTATCAAACTTCATATCCACATCTTTGCTTATATCCGCAAAGAAATCATTTGTTTGAATGGAATAAATAAATGAGTCTGTATCCATATAATTTAATTCGACTGCCTCTTGGAATTTGGGCTTCATGTAATCATAGTGGAAATCATACATTTTCCACTTTGATAATTCTAAGACTGTGAACCCTAAATACATCGGCTTATCATAAGTATTATGAAGTCGCTTCATTTGTATGGCATACATGTCTTCAGCAAATTGTGCAGAGCTATGAAAACTAGCCTTTGCAATCAGCGCTCGTGCTCCCAACCGATTGCAGCTCACTGTTTCCCAAGACGTGACTAGCTTGACATCTGTTCGTTTTTTAACGTTTTCCATCGTTTTCCCATAAACGGCATTGTTCAATAGCTTGAAGAAATCTTTCTCGAAATTGTTCTGTGCCATTGTTCTATGATGTGTGTTAAGATCAATGAATTTTTTCAGCCAAGCCGACTGTTTGAATCTTAACACACGATGGATCTTTGTCAGCTCTGGTCCGTTTATCAAGCACTGCTGCAAATTTCAGTAGTGTATGGTGTATTTTACTTTGGACCTCAGGTCAGCAATTAGTTTGTTGACTTTTGCTGCTGGTGTGGCCCTTTGATTAAGCGGACAAAATGGAAGATCATTATACAAATCTTCTAGGTTTGATGGATACATTAAATCAACCTCAAGAATATAACCATATTCTGAGGTTTCTCCAATATTTATAACATCTAATGATGAAATTTCTTCTTCGGTCAACCACTGAAAACCTGTATAAGGGAGACATTGCGACATGGCCCAACCGTATAGATTGTTTGCATATAAGTATATTAAGTATTCAGACGGTTTGCTGGCATCGTATTCAGATAGGTATTTATGATTGGCTTTTGAGTACCTTTTACAGCACTGGAAGAGACCACCACAAATACCGCTCTGAATAAACCTATACATATCAATGTCAGTTAGCAGCTCCAGCTCAATTTCTGTTGTCTTGAGCATAGCATCCCAAGACAGACCAGGAGTTGTATAATAATCAAGAGAGTAAATTTTCTGACAAATTTCTCTGAAATTTTAGAAAATGTCTGCTAACAAAAGCACATCAGTTTTAAGATACAATTTCATATAATCTTTTAAGGTTTGACAACCAAAAACTGTCCAGACATGTTGAGCATGTGCTTAATCGTCTTCTGTACATTCGGAGTTTGTGAGGCTATTAAAGAAATTTTCTCTCGAAGGTAGAGAGCTCTCACTTAAACGACTCTCTGAGTCTAAATATTCGTACGGGAACACCCCCTTTCTATGAACCAGGTTGAATTGGTCATCAAGTGGGAAGAAACGTCTGACACTTTCAAACCTTTCAGCACTTAAGTTTGCACTTACCGCATCTAAACTTGTTGCCATGAAACGATATGTATCGAGAAATCTAATTTCAAGATTTTTATCGTGGGAGGCAATGTGTGTATATTTAGAAAGGGATATGTACAATTCCTTATTTAGTGGCAGCACCATGATTTCACCATCGACTTTGTTTAATTCTCTAACGAATAAATGTGAATCATTCTTAGAGAAGTTATGTAAAAATACAGGGACAAAAGGTGCAATTTGGAAATTAATGTTGAAGGCATTATGCGCTGCGCCTCTAAATTTACCAGTTAAATGGCAATTATCTCTAACGCGATCAGCTCCTAACGCCTTTTTACAAATATGGCAGTTAAAAGCCATTCTAAAAAAAATTTCCTCTTCACAACTCATGGTTATGGGCCGAACTGTACTCAGGTATGAGGTGTAAATTTCGCTCACATCTTTTATTATAAATTTAACGAAATTTTCACCTGCATTTTCACCTTTCTCCATAAAAAATTTGTCTAAATTGGAATTAAAAGTGCATTTGATGAAATACGAGAATGCAATGGGTACATGTTCATGTGTTGCCACTACATTCTCACTAACTCTAGAGTTTAAGGACTTTAACATGCACTCGAAATCTGCATAGACTACGAAGGGTACATCTAAACTACGATTAAAATTTTTAAAACTTAGACTTGCCTTTTCCGCCGTTGGCAAGGTCGATCCATCTATCCGCACTGCTGGTTATGCTCCTCGTGTAGTTTTATGCTGTGGGACGAGTTTAGGCACGTGCCACTGAACAGGAACTCTTCTATGTGGGTTGTTAATTGTGTGCGTACAAGTCAGAAAATATAAATCAACGTATATTATAAATGTTTTTTTTAAATATATGCATATGTTTATTTATATTTGAATACATACCTTGATTAATTTCTTATCCATAAAAAATGGGACCGACTTTCTATCTTCAACATCATTAGGCTCACGTGGGATTGTTTCTCCTCCTTCGTTAAATATAACGGCCCAATAACTGCTTCAATCTCCTAGTCGAATCCGAAAACATTTACGCTTGTGGTCGGGGTTTGCTCTTCAAACACTTTGAGTTGTTTCAAAGGGAGAGGAAACTCCATGTTTTCAAAATTAAGCGTTAAGTGCTCACTTAACTGGATGACGGTGACGTTAATATCGTTGATGGCATAGCTGCTGCTTCTATTCGCATTGCCTCGCGATGTTTTAAAAGCGGAAATTAACGCCCACTTGAAGCAAAACTCATCGGAATTTTTCACGTTTACCAACGTTTTTTTCGTCTTTAGAGTTTTTTTGGTAGAGCGATCCAACTCGATACTTTTAGTGGAGTATATTTACCAGTCTCCAGTCACTATCCTTTTCCTGAAATTCGTTAATTTTCACCTTTATACTTGCAGAGTGATCTATAAATGCATCCTCAAGGCTTATTGACTGCGTTACAACACCCATTTCTGTTTGATGCGACTTCACAGATCTTATCACTTCCTCATCAACAAATTGTACATACTCTGCGAAGAGCTCGAAATTAGCCTTCACAGAAGTATGCATATGTAAAATATTTTTGAGGAGAGGGAGTAGAGCCGCTGATGCATCGCAAATAAATTCTTCCAGCAAAAGAAGTCCATCCTTTCTGTTCTCGAAAGAATTTGTGCATATCCGGTTCTTGAAACCGCTTGCGATCAGCTTTACCTGCTCATTCACTGGTGTGAAAACATGGATCTTTTAAGCATTTGATCTAAAGTGCGTGCTCCATTTCGCTTGTCGCATGTACACATCACTCGCAGAACAATAAATAGCATGCTTGGGTTTTGGCATAGCAGTTTTATTGTAGCTGGTTCTGGAAATGGGGTTACCGATGCTGGATCCAGTGGTGTAGTTGGAGTGGGTGGTGAAGCTGGGGTTAAAGGCGTAATCGAAGTTGGCGTTGGAGGTGGGATTGGCGATTGTAGATCCGGTGGCGTATTCGAAGTGGGCGTTGAAAGTGTTGGAGCTGCTGTAGCCGTTATAGTTGTTGTAGGTGGCGAGGGGTCCGTTGGGGGTGGCGATAGGGCCGCTATGGTTTGCGGTAGGCCCCCTGAGGAGAACGTTCGAGAGTATCACTGGCTTATATCCTTTGGTGTGGGTGGTAACAGATCCATGGGGGGTGGCGAAAGGGCCGCTAGCGTTGGCGGTAGGCCCCCTGAGGAGAACGTTTGAAATGATAACCGGCTTATCTCCTCTGGTGTGGGTGGTGGCAGATCCGTTGGGAGTGGCGATGGGTCCGTTGACGAAGGCGAATGGTCCGTTGGAGGTGGCAGCAGGTCCGTTGGCGGTGGCGACGGGTCCGTTGGGGGTGGCGAATTGTCCGTTGGAGGTGGCAGCAGGTCCGTTGGCGGTGGCGATAGGTCCGTTGGGGGTGGCAATGGGTCCGTTGGGGGTGGCGATGGGTCTGTTGGCGATGTTGTTGCTTCTAAACACAACATTATCGAAATAGTTTGGAGTGCTGTTGCGACCGATGTTCTAATTATAACTAATATAATTGCGTTGGAGTTGTTGTTGTCGTTGCACTTGTTGAAAGCCATTTTACACACAAAAAGATTTTTTTTAGTTTGAGGTTTTGATGTTACGATAGTTCAGGAACAACTGATGCGGCATCCATGAAGGAAAGGAGCCTTTATAGCTCAGGGCCTGATTTTTGTATTACTTCATTCAATTGATAAATATTAGAGATAGAGACAAACAGGTTTAAGAGGACATAGGGTACGATCCGGTGTTTCTTTAACACAAGCGTGTACACTTTTTAAATAGACTTCTCACGCCCAAAGTCTTAAAACAATCAAAATAATGTAAAGATGAAAGAAGATATCCTAAAAATCAGTGAAATCTTGGGCATTCGATGAGTCTGATACTAAAAATTGACACGTAAACCATAAATCATAAAACTAGAGTAATTAGGAGAAAACAATTACAGAAGTCCATCCATACATATTACCTGAATATATGATTAGTCCTTGACCCTTGCCACACGCACCCACAATCGATCGAACCTGTTTCTCTAACAAAATCTCCTCCTCAAAAGGTCACAAAGGTCCTTGACGATTGGTTCCATCTCGTCCCCCTCCCTAAAAAAGGATCACGTACCTGCATATGAACGATCGGTCCCCTCATATCCCTCCCTCAAAAAGTGTTAGGTGCCTGCATATTAATTAGGGTCACGTAGGGTCATAAATCATCAATTATTCACATCAAGTAATTAAATTGACAGCTACTTAATGTTACAGAACATACAATTCCCTACTACTTTGGAGATACCTCTATAAATTAAGCTCATAAACAATCATGTGAGGTGGCCAAAATTTTAGATCACAAATGATTGTAAACGCATCATGAGGGCGTGAGAACTTTCTTTAAAAAAGTGTTCACGCTTGTGTTGTAGATGTACCGGATCGTACCTATGTCCTCTTAAACCTGTTTGTCCCTATCTCTAATATTTTTTAATTGAATGAAGTAATAGAAAAATCAGTCCCTGAACTATAAAGGCTTCTTACCTTCATTGAACCCGCATCAGTAGTTCTTGAACTATCGTCTCTCTTAAAACTAAATCTTTAAAAAAATATTTTTGTGATTGTCTAAAATGGCACTTCTACAAGTGCAACAACAACAACAACTCCAACGCTGAGCCTGACAACATGTTCAATTATGTTAGTTATATTAAGAACATGGGTCGCAGCAGCACCCCAAACTATTTCGACAATGTTGTGTTTAAGAGTAACATCATCGCCAACGGACCCATCGCCACCTCCAACGCACTCTCTGCCACCCCCACCGGATCTATCGCTTTCGTCAACGGACCCATCGCCACACCCAACGGATCTGCCTGAATTGATCTGAAAGAATTGTAAACGATGGGCAGCTGTAGATATAGTGGTCTACTCCTTCACAAAGAACACAGCGAATGGCTGAGGTGCTTGAGGCTACAAATGATTGTTTGACATTACTCACGGTTCTAATCGACTTGCCAATCTGACCATCTTGCGCGCATATGGCACATTATCCATCGTTCTGCATCGCTTGTTTAGAAATATGGACAGCTTATCCCACGACGGCAGCTGATAGGCGAATTCTCCTCCCACTTGGCTTGTGTTGCCTTGTCAAACTTCGGGAGCAGGACTTGGACCAATAAACAATCGGCAATTTCTTGCGAAGTTGCCAGTGATTGCAATGCACGCAGGTGTGAGGTAATCCTGTCCGTCAGCTCGCGTAGCTTGCCTACCGATGAATCAGCCCTTTCTATCCCCAGCAGATCTCTGATGTGTGCAAGTAAAATAAAACGCTTATTATCAAATCGATTTTTGATCTAACTCTATTTCATAGTTGCTGTGAGTAACTTCTCAATAGAAGTAAGTTCGATTTCATTGCCAGTAACCGTGGTAAACATCGAGTAGAAGTTGGCCCACTCCGTGTAGGCGCCAGTGAATTTAGGCAATTCTAATTGCGGCAGACGCGAACGATTTGCCATAAGATACAATTGCTGCGAGTCGTTCGTGCCCACTCTAAATGTAGAGCAATGGTCAGGTGCTCTACGCTTTCCAAGCTCGCGTTGAAGTGTGGTCCGCAAACGCAGCAGCGAGTCCTCAAACCTTACAGGCAGCTCTCCAGAAATACTCTCGAAGCAAATTTCCTCCAAACTAGAGTGTATGACGTTGAAATTGGATTTAAGCTCGTCCGCTAAATCCATATATCCCTTTATTTTGTATTCGTCCATACTTCTTAGCCGCCCAGCATCAATGTCCACGCACAATTTGTCCAGCCAGCTGAAAATTGCAGTCGCCTTAAAACGCAAAAACGCAGCTTTGTCGATTTGTCCGCTGCCACTAGCAGAGACTGTGCTGGCATCAATCTGCGGAGTTGTAGTTGCAGCACCTTCTTAAGCCATTTTATATTTTGTTGTTGTTTACTTTTAAAGTCACTTGCACTAGCACAACGATATGCACCGAGAGGTTATGTTCACTGCCGAGCGAATGTACTTATTACAGGCTAAAGCGTTGTACTTCTTGGCTCGAACGATATTGCCAAAAAAACTACGCTTGCCCTTGCACAAGTTTAATATTGCCTTGGCAATACAGGCTATTAAGTAAACAGTAAACAGTTCGCAGAAATCCATTTGACCGAACGAACAGTTTTAATAGGCACTGTACGCAGGTGATCGGCACAAAGGGAACACAAGCATAGAAAAGATCGTTGCCTTTCTTTCGAGACGATTGTATGTATGTGGGGGTATTGGCGCGCGCGCTTTTGCTTTCGTTGCCAGCGACGAACAAAACGCAATTGCAATTAAAAATTATCAAAATTTAATTGCCGACAAACTTTGCAAATTAACCACACAGCCAAAAGAGGAAGAGAAAAAAAATCACTTCGGGGTCACCAATCTTTGAAGATGTCAAGCTTTTTTAATACCTGGGTTTTGTTTCATAAAAATGTACATTTATTTTTCCTTAATTTAAGCTTTGTTTTTAATTACAAAGTTGTGAGAGGCGGTGGGCTAATTGCAAACAAGAAATTCGATTAGAAACGGTAGCGCTCTGCTGTATGCGACGAAAGCGAAAGCGAAACTGACTTAGGCGGTAATAAGTGCAATAGCAAGCAATCAGAGACACAAAATTGAGTGGTTTTCGGCCGCGTAGGGCGCGAAGCATAGCGATAAGCAATTGAGTGCATTATTTACGGTTAGTGGTTATGCTGCCGCGCAGGGCAGAACTATGCTAACTATCTGTTTCAGCTGCTGCTGCGAACACCAACACCAAACTTATTGATTTAGAAACATATGGTAAATTTAAAGAAATAATAATAAAAACACATAGGGAATTGTTACACCCTGGAATTGAAAAACTTACAATAATATTTAAAGACAAATATTATTATCACAACTACCAAAAACTAATACAAAACATAATAAGCGAATGTGAAGTATGCAATATTGCAAAAACAGAACATAGAGACGTAAAATTAAAATATGAATTGACCCCAGAAACATTTAACCCTCGAGAGAAATTTTTTATTTAATTGATAAGCACACATTCCTATCTTGCATATACGTATATTCTAAATATGCTGCCCTAATAGAAGTCAATAGTAGAGATTGGTTAGAAGCCAAAAGAGCCCTTCTTAAAATATTCAATGAAATGGAAAACCACAAGAATCAAAGCAGACAAAGATTCAGCTTTCATGTGCGTTGCATTGCAGTTATGGCTGCAGTCCGAAAATGTAAACATTAACATTACAACAAGCAAAACCGGAATTTCTGATGTTGAGAGATTTCATAAAACTATTAATGAAAAGCTAAGAATCATTAACAGCGAATCTGACCCAGAAAATAAACTTACAAAATTCGAAACAATCCTTTACGTTTATAATCATAAAACAAAACATAAAACAACTGGCAGAACACCAGCCGATATTTTTATTTATGCCGGAACACCAGCATATAACACTCAAGAAAGCTAAGAGAATAAGTAAGTTAAATGAAAACAGAAATAATTACGAAGTAGATACTAGATATAGACAGGCACCATTGGTTAAATCAAAGACCACAAATCCTTTTAAAAAGACTGGAGAAGTCATACAGTTGAATGATAAACATTATGAGGAGAAAAACCGAGGGGGAAAGATTACTCATTACAAATCAAAATACAAAAAGAAAAACAAAATTAACCATATTAAACACCATAATTACAGCACAATTCCAGAAGACCAAACAAGTACGATGTGACACAGTACTTTTAATTACTTTAATATTATATCTTGTATCACACAGCCAAAGCCAAAGCATTGAAATTAGCACAGTGCAAGCTAAAAATGGATATTTAATATTTAAAACTGGAACAATAACCACTGTTTAACTGTAAACTTATCAAGAATAGAAAACACATATAAAGATTTAATCCAACAAACAGAACAATTTAAGAAAGTAACAAGGATTCAATACCTAACAGAGAAACTAGATAGAGAAATAAACGGAATCAAAATTGCTAAACGTAGTAACAGAGGACTTGCTAATTTTGTAGGAACTTTCTACAAATATTTATTTGGTACATTAGATCAACAAGATAAGGAAGAAATATAATCAAAAATTAATAATTTAGCCGCAAACAGTGTACAAATAACCGAGACATACAGAATAGACCAATCGGTTGCAGCGCTTATTAGACATTGTCGAATGTTAATTTTGAGATTTGCAAACGAACAGTGCCACCTCAAGAGTAGAATGGTAATATCCTCAGAAATCGATAGAGGGGATGACCTAGAGACATCAGTAATACGATGATTGTTATCAACGACAAGATCGAGAGATAAATTAAGCCCAAGATGAGAGCGTTACTTTTACAGAGACAATCTCAGTAGGCGCAGTAAAATATAAAAGTTCCGACTGGAGTGAGGTTTGAACTGCGATTAATACCCCACCACCTCGCCGAGTCGGTCCATCCTGCCTATAAACTGTAACTTGTTTTGAATACATTTCGCAGTCAGGTATGGTAGAATTTAACCAACTTTCTGGAAAAGCGATAATGTCAGATAAAATGAAAGTGCTAACCATAAAGAGATTTTCAAGTTTGAATATTAGGCCTCTGACATTCTGATATAAAATGTTAAAATGATCGAAATATGGATTCAGTATTTTGATGCAATGCCACTTGATTCTTAAACTGAGGACACCGGGAGGGTGACAGGTGAAGGCTGATATCTCTTTTTCGGCTTAAACTCATGAACAATCATGTGAGGTGGCCAAAATTTGGATCATAAATAATTGTAAACGCATCATGAGTGACATTCATTTTAAAAGAGGATATTTCTCGAGAAGTGAGAAATGGAATTTGCTAATTGTTACAGCAGCTGAAGAGTTACTAGCGATATAAGCTGTCAATGACTCAGAAGTTGTGTCCGAGGAAAGCCTGGATACAAAGACTTGTTTGCGAGGTGGAACAACTGTTAAAGTTGGAGCAGGCGGTGTAGAAACGGCAACATGATTTATGCTTGAAGCTTGGTCCGAATTGCGCGAGGGTTTATCTCTGCGACCCGGAACTGCAAGTGCAGTATTAGGCTTATTGATCAGAGCCGCCTCAATAATGGGGTCAATGGGCAGCTCTTCAGGAACCAGAGGGGTAATAGGACAATCGCTTGGAGAGGGAGATAAAGACAGCATTGGGGATAAGTCCAAGTGTTGAAGCGTATCCAAAAATGTCGAATGTGGATGGGCAAATTTTAGGGCAAGGGAGAGGGAACACTTAAAAATTGAGTCTCTAACTGGCGATTAGGGGGCGAATCAAATTTATAATTGCTAAGTAACTGGATGCCCGAGTCTAAGTCACTCGAAGCTGCTTAGCGACATTATTACAGCAAGACATATTGACAATGGTTGTCAAACGAAATTTACTTTTGGTGCGAGAGCGCAAGGCAGACGAACAACGACACACAAAAACAGAGCAATCAAACGCTGAAAGGAAAGATGTTTTTACACAAACAATTCTTGTGTGAAACAAAAGCAATAACCAAGAATTGCGAAACAAGTTTTGACCTTAAAATTTGTTGTGTGAAACAAAAGCAATAACCAAGAATTGCGTTAGCGAGATGAAAAAGAAAATACACACACAAACGATGTACAGAGAAGCGCCAAATATGTAAACGGATAACCAAAACACCCACTTACAACAACACAGCACTGACGCCGTGTTAGTTAAATTGATTTAATAAAAAAAGACTAACAATGCATAACAGAAAGGACTTTGCACAGAAAAAGCTTTAAAGCTTTTTGAATAAATCACAAAATAATATAAAATGCAAAATACAAGGCAGTTAATAAATGCAACGATGAGTAAAAGTTTTGGGGCACAAAATAAAGCAAGTCAATCACTCTCAAGCTGAGATCACTCTCACTCTATTAGCTGCCATTCAGGAACCAATGACAGATGCTTGCAAGGATTTTATTGATATATATATTATTGATATTTTTGTATCTTCGATGTAGCGCTTGGGAATGCTGCAGTGATCGGGCAGTTTTTACGGCTGCATGAGATCTGGCTCTGCAAAGTAAACCGCTCCGGCAGAGCGAATCCATTTTCGAGCTGTCCATGAATATGTGGAAAACCAAGTCTTAAAATCGATTTTTATCGATAATAATGAAACGGAGCAAGATATCGAAAAAAAGGTAAACTTGTACTGCGTATATACTTTACGGGGTCGGAGATGCTTCCTTCTACCTGACACATACATTTGCCAAAATCATTATACCCTTTTTACCCATTTTCAATGGGTTCGGGGTATAACAAGTAAGATGGCTCTAGTCGGGAGTGCCCGACTAGGAGATACCCTGAACCCAGTGGCAAGCTGTATTCATACACACAACACAGCCGCACTTAGTAAAATATATAAAAATAAATAATACAAATTAATGCTCGCGTTGCACGCTCGCTTTTATTTGCAAAGTTTAGTATGCCGAAGTTCTGAAATTTCTCGCAAAATTTTTACAAAATAGGAAACTATATCTTTCAAATGTTGGTTGCAGTTGATCTGCGAAAGCTTTTTGGGAGGGTGCATGCCTAATACCAATTCTCCCCATTGCCTGATAGCGCGCCAGGCAACATCTCTACCACCGAGCCTCAGTTGCATTTCAATTGCCACCGTCAAAATCTGAGATTAAACACACATGTCCAATCAATCGCTTGAGAATTCGAAAAAGAATGTGCATATACATATATATGTATGTATATATATGTATGCAGAAAACGTCTGCGCTTAGCGCTTGCCACCACGTGGTTTGGCAATATACAAATACATTTTCTTTAATAGCTTCTGTGTTTCTTAACCGATTTGGACGAAATTTATTTTAATGCATTCTTATTATTCTATGGTACATTTTTATAGCAGCCTGAAAAAAATTTGGGGCTCTGGCTCTTATAATTTCTGAGATATGCTCAAGCAGCTGCGCTTGGCCCCCAATTTGAAAAGTTAATTCTTAAATAACTTCTAAACTAAGAATAGGACGGTTATGAATTCAGGACGTAGCAAAAGCTTTGAAATCTGTGTGAGTACTCGGGAATTGTATGTTCTGTGACAGGAAGTAGCTGTCAATTTAATTAAGTGATGTGAATAATTAATGATTTATGGCCACCTGACCCTTTTTTGGTGAGGGGTGTGAGGGAACCAATCGTCATGGGCCTTTGTGACCTTTTGAGGAGGGGGAGCCGAGGAAAGTGGCCATTACATTTTAGTAACTGTTCCTTTTCTGAAGTAGCGTGGGTGCCCGATCATTAAAATTCAGATTTTAAGTGGGAGGGGTTATGAGATCACGTGTGCACAGGTGTATGCATCGACTTCTTTATTTATTTTTCGGGGGTGGGACAATGGACCGATCATTAAAAAACCCGTTAAATAAGGGACCGCTCATTAGAATTCAGATTTGAAGTGGAAGGGGTTATGCGATCACAGGCGCACAAGTGCACGCATGGACTTGTTTGTTTACTTTTTCAGGGGTGTGTTGAAAGCTCGATCAGGCACGTGCGCATTTAATTTACTCACCCTTTTCTGAAGAGTGTGAACAGACCGTTTTTCTACACGGTGAAGGAACACAAGTGCGGCGCACACTTGTAAACAGGTTTTGTTAGAGAAAAAGGTTCGATCGTAAATACCACGCCTATAGACATCTACTGACTATCGTGGGTGCGTGTGGCAAGGGTCAAGCACTAATCATGTATTCAGGTAATGAAATTGTAATTTTCCTCAGTATTCTAGTTTTATGACTTGTGGTTTACGTGTCAATCTTTAGTATCAGACTTATCGAATGCCCCAGATTTCACTGATTTTTAGGATATCTTCTTTCATATTCACATTATTTTGATTGTTTTATGATCTTAAATCTCTTAAATCTGTTTGTCCCTATCTCTAATATTTTTCAATTGAATGAAGAAATAGAACCCGCCTGAACCTTCATTGAACCCGCATCAGTTGTTCTTGAACTATTGTCTCTCTAAAGCCTCACTTCCTCAATCTTTAAAAAAATCTTTTTGTGTGTGTGTAAAATGGACTTCAACAAGTGCAACAACAACAAAAACTCCAACGCTGAGTCCGACAATATTAGTTATATTAAGAACATGGGTCGCAACTGCACCCCCAACTATTTCAACAATGTTGTGTTTAAGAGTAACATCATCGCCTACGGACCCTTCGGCCCTAGCGGCCCTATCGTTACCCACAACGGATCCGTCACCAACCACACCAGATGGGATAAGCCGGTGATAATTTCGAACGTTCTCCTCAGGGGGCCTACCGCAAACGATAACGGCCCTATCGTCATACCCAACGGATCTGCCCACACACGAGGAGATAAGCCGGCAATAATTTCAAACGTCCGCCCAACAACCACATTGGATACAACAACTACAAAGGCTGCAACAACTACATCGGCTACAGCAACTTCAACACCTTCACAGCCTACTTTGACTACGCCATCGGATCTACAATCACCAATCCCACCTTCAACGCCCACTACGCCACCGGATCTAACACCTTCAACCCCAGCTTCAACACCCACTCAAACAACACCACTGGATAGCATCGGTAACCCCATTTTCAGCCCCAGCTACAATAAAACTGCTATGCCGACACCCAAGCATGCTATTTATTGTTCTGCGGGTGATGTTTACATGCTACAAGCGAAATGAAGCACGCACTTCAGTTCAAATGTTCATAAGATCCGTGTTTTCACACCAGTGAATGATCAGGTAAAGCTGATCGCAAACGGTTTCAAGAACTGCATATGCACATATTCTTTCGATAACAGAAAGGATGAACTTCTTGTGCCGGAAGAATTTATGTGCGATGTATCAGCGGCTCTAGTCCCTCTCCTCAAAAATATTTTACATATGCATACTTCCGTAAAGGCTAATTTCGAGCTCTTCGCAGAATATGTAAAATATGTTGATGAGGAGTTGATAAGATCTGTAAAGTCGCATCAAACAGAAATGGGTGTTAGAACGCAGTCAACAAGCCTTGAGGATGCATTTATAGATCACTCTGCGAGTATTAAAGCGAAAATGGACGAATTCCAGGAGAAGCATAGTGGCTAAAGCCTGGCCAAAATTCTTCGCATGGAGCTAAATGTCAACAAATATACTCCATTAAAAGTATCAAGTTGGATCGCTTTACCAAAAACGCTAAAGGCGAAAAAATCGTTGGTTAACGTAAAAAATTCCGATGAGTTTTTCTTCAAGTGTGCGTTAATTTCCACTTTTAGAAGTAGCAGCTATGCCATCGACGATATTAACGTCATCCAATTAAGCGTGCATTTAACGCTTAACTTTGAAAACATGGAGTTTCCTCTCCCTTTGAATGAAATCAAAGTGTTTGAAGAGCAAAACCCGACCATAAACGTTAATGTTTTCTGATTCGACGAGGAGATTGGTGTAGTTATGGGCCCATTATATTTGACGGAAGGAGGAGAAAGAATCCCACGTGAGCCTAATGCTGTTGGAAATGGAAGGTCAGATCCATTGTGTATGGATAAGAAATTTATCAAGGTATGTATTCAAATATAAATAAACATATGCATATATTTAGAAAAAATACTTATGAAATACGTTGATTTATATTTTCAGACCTGTACACACACAATTAAGAGAAGAGCTCCTGTTCTGTGGTACGTGCCTAAACTATTCCCATAGCACAAAACTACACGAGGAGCATAAAGAGCAGTGTGGAAAGATGGTGTCGACCTTGCCAAAAAGGCAAATTTAAGTTTTAAAAATTTTAATCGTAGTTTAGATGTACCCTTCGTAATCTATGCAGATTTCGAGTGCAGGCTAAAGTCCTTAAACTCTAGAGTTAGTGAGAATGTAGTGGCAACACATGAACATGTACCCATTGCATTCTCGTATTTCATCTATGCTCAAGACAACAGAAATTGAGCTGGAGCTGCTAACTGACATTGATAATTATAGGTTTATTCAGAGCGGTATTCGTGGTGGGCTCTTCCAGTGCTGTAAAAGGTACTTAAAAGCCAATCATAAATAGCTCTCTGAATTCGATGCCAGAAAAACGTCTGAAAACCTAATGTATTTAGATGCAAACATCCTACAGGTTTTCTGTGGTAGACCGATGAAGAAATTTCATTATTAGACGTGTTAAATATTGGAGAAATCCGACTAGGAGATGCCTTGAACCCAGCGGCGAGCTGTGGTTAAGTACATTTAATTAAACTCCTAAATAAAATACAAATAAATAATACAAATTTATTCTCGCACTTCGCGCTCGCTTTTAATATTTGCAAATAAATTTTAGTATGCCGTTGTTGTGAAATTTCTCGCAAAATTTTCGCAAAATAGGAAACTATATCTTTCAAATGTTGGTTACTGTTGATGTACGAAAGCTTTTTGAGAGTGTGCATGCCAAATACCACTTTTTCCCCATTTTGTTGCTTCAGAATATTTCAAATCGCCGATGAAGTTGCACTTTGACCAATAAGTGTGTTCAGTCTAAAAAATAAATAAAAATAAAATAAAAATTTAAATAAACAGCACGAAAACTCCGTTGACTCAGCGAGATTCGAGCTCGCGTCTGATAGCCCGCCAGGCAACATATCTACTACCAAGTTACAGCAGCATTCTAATTGCCTTTTTCAAAATCTGAGCTAAGAATATAGCACACATGCATAAACAATCGCATTAGAATTCCAAAAAGACCTCACGCATATGAAAGTTCATATACATATGTATGAATTAATGTGTGCACACGCATGCAGAAAACGTCGGCGCTTTTCGCTTGCCACAACGTGGTTTAGCTAATACACAAATACAGTTTCTTTAATAACTTCTGTGTTTCTTAACCGATTTGGATGCAATTTTTTTAATGCATTTATTTTAATATTAGTAATGTTTTGTATCTTGCTCTGCGAGGCAAGCAAAGTCACTGTGTCGTTATTGGCGGATCTCGCATATCATAACATAATTCAAACTTGTTATCTGTTAATTATCTAGCGCTTCTCGCATTATGCTTATTATTGTTTTCTTATATCGCTCATTTATTCTCTTACACTTTATGCTAAGCAGCTGGCGCATCAATGTTAACGTCGCTGCAAACTTTTTCGCAGTTAACACTTTCGCTATATCGCATCGCATTTTGATCGCTAAGCGTTAACATACATATATTCGCATACATTTATTTGCATGTTCGCTACAATAATTGCACCACTAAATTAGTGTCATAAATTGAAACTAACTCTGGTTTTTATAGAATTTTTAACATACAAAATACTTCTCGCTTTAAGTGCTAACAAAAAAGCTTGTTAGCCCAACATTTTACATTAAAAGAAAAACTATATTTATTTGACCTGCAAGTTTCGTCAACAGCAAAACATTTATATACATATGTACATATATGTACAAGTGTCGAGCGGTAAATTTGTAAAGCGGAGTCTGTGTACATACAAATATAACCGATGCATTGACTCTCTTTAGTTACTTGAATTCTGCTTGCGCGTATATTCGGCTAACTGTTGCGCGCGCTTTCAAGTACAGTAGTGACAATAAATACTCGGTCAGCAAACTTTGGCGCATTCTTTGTTCGGTATTTTCGGTTGCCATGGAAAATTCTAGTGCTGAATCGGTAACCCAGCCCGCAAACAGGGTGTCTTTTTTAAGCGCTAGGTGGCGTCCTCCTATGAGCGGTTGCAGGCGTCACAATCTAACCTCAACCAAACGCCCCTTGCTAATACGGATGAAATAACGTTGTGAGGGCTGCTTAAACGGATTGAGAGGATGGAAGGATGGATGAAGAGGCTCATAATAAATTGGACGAATTGAATCATGACGAAATTGGCAGTGATTTACGAGAAGAATTTGACGAGCTTGCAGTCACTCTGGAAACGTCGGTGCGGTTTGAAATCGCCAAGCGCAGTAGAGCGTCGCCTTCCAGCTCAACACTTTTAATTGATCCTCTTCCTGCTGCGTCTATAACAAGAGCAAGAGCGTTGCCCGCCTTACCGCCTATCAAGTTGCCGACATTTTCTGGTGGTTATACGGAGTGGGCAGATTTCCTTTCAATGTTCACAACCCTAATCGAAAATCACCCCGAACTAACAAACATCGAAAAATTTCAGCATTTACGGTTCAGATTGAATAATTCTGCGCTGGATACCATTCGTTCGTTGGAGATTTCAGAGGCTAATTATTTCATTGCCTTAGACTTATTACAAAAACGATTTGATAACCGTCGCTTAGTATTTCAGGCACACATCGTTGAATTGCTTTGGCTCGAGAAAGTTCAGAATGGGTCTGCTGGTATGCTGCGCAAACTATTTTACGAGTTTAATGTCCATATTCGTGCTCTGACCAGTTTGGGCAGCAAGGAGCAAATTGCTGGATGCATCATAGTCCAGGTGCTGCTACAAAAATTGAATCCTGTTACGCAGGCAAAGTGGGAAGAGAAGCTGGTGGATTCCGCGTTTACAAATTTAATTCCGTCATGGGCAAAAATTGCCTATTTTTTTTTGGAGCAGCGATGCAGAACACTGGAGAGTGTGGATTATGCTATGCCACCTATACGCCGAGCTCTCAGCTGGGCAAGAACATAAACACTAACCCCAGTAGAACATCACTTTTTGCTACTAACCCGAGGGTCACTGTATGCGTATTTTGTGACAGCACAGAGCATGGCAATGCCCCAGATTTGGCAATTTATCTCCAGTGCTGCGTCTCAAGGAAGCAAAACCAAACAACATACATTATTGCATTTGGATTTTTCGCATTCGATCTCTCAAACTTGCGCTCCAGCTTCTTTAGCCCCTGCCTCTACTTCTCTTGTTGCCCACAATCTCAGCAGCGATGTTATGCTCCTGGCCACTGCTATTGTACTGGTTAAGAATCGGTCTGGGACTTTAATTCCGTGTCGTGCTGTATTGGATGGTTGATCACAGCTGCATTTTATTACGTCTCGATTCGCTCAACAGCTCCAGTTGAAGAAAAGTCAATATCTAGCAACAGTTGCTGGCTTTGGAAATACTCCATTTTCTACTGACGGTAGTACATTAAAAATGCATGAAAACAAATTTCACCAAAATCGGTTAAGAAACACAGAAGTTATGAAAGAAAATGTATTTGTACATTGGGAAACCACGTGGTGGCAAGCTCCAAGCGCAGACGTTTTCTTTAATTAATTTAATTTTTTTTTTTTTTTACTAAGTGCGTTTGTGGAGTCGTGTGTATGAATGGAGAGGCGCTTAAATAAATGTATATAACAACAGCTCGTCGTTGGGTTCATGGTATCTCCTAGTCGGGTACTTTAGACTAGAGCCATCTTACTTGTTCATTAATGCCATCTCACTACGTAGTATGTCGTTACATTTTTCTGCCATCTTATTTTCGTTGCAGTTCACATTGTTGTCGCTATACTGCTCATTGTCTTCATTTTGCTCTATTTCGTATGTGTCGTCGCTAATTCGTTTTTGCTGCTTCGTCCCTTTCTCTCGATTATCGTTTCGTTGTTAGACTTCTCAGTGGCGTTACTAACGGCGCTTGTGGCGTCGTTCGATTCTTGTGAAATAGGTATTCCACTATTTTGTGCATTTTCACAAATTCGATTTATTAATGCCGTCTTTGTGCCTGTGGTTTGCACACCAAGATTTTCGCAGATTTTCATTAATTACGTTTTTGAAACGTCTTTGTACTCATCCATTTTGATTTTATTTTCTTTAGAAATGCGAACAAAGGAATAAGTCAATATGACTGCGAATATTTTATTTATTTTAATTTTTTCGTAGGCTGTACCACTTTGTATGTGATTAGTATGTAAGTTCTAGCCAAAAACTTACGTTATTCGTGTTCCGAGTCCCAGATCAGCAATCGGTTCACCTTCATTGTTAATTTTTACATAGTTCTTATATTAGTTCGATTGCACCATTAGTTTACACGCCACAAACTTTTCGATTAATGTTATCACTGCGGACGCTAGTTTGAACTAGGGGCGACGTACAACGTAGTGTGCAAAAGCGGCTAGCAATATGTACGCGAACTTTTGAAGTTTTGCTACGACAATCCGATCAGATCGAGTGATATACCGATCGAAAGGTATTGCTTAAACTAGAAGAAAAACATAGCACAACATGTGATTTCTCATGTTCATGAGGTTCATGAGATATATAGCTGTAAACAATTCATTTTTTGGGCTGTTGGGGCCGTTGGGTGCTTTTATTCAGGTAGCTAAAAAATTCTGTTTTGAATACGCGTCGAATGCGCGTTCAATTGTTATTAAGAAAATAAAATGTTTGTGTGTTTCCGAAAAGTTAATGTTCATTTCAGTATACAAATTTCGCGTATGATAGGGTTGAAATGGCTCTATAGAACTTTATGGGCTTTTTCCCTATCATGAGCCAAGAAACTTTTGATCTACGACTTTTGGAAAAACTTGTTAGTTTGGCGGCGCCTTCGATTTTGACAAATGTTTAAAATGATGTAGGCATTGAGCTTCCGCAACTTTTGGTATTTGCCACATATCTGGGATAATTCGTTTTTGCAAGTTATTCCTTGTTTAGTGTAAATATCCTAAAAATCCTAAATTAGACATTCATACGTTTGCTTTGGAAAAACTAACGAGTGCTGCCAGTCTATCTATTCTGTTTGAAATTTGTCGCGAACAGCTGACTTTGATTTGAGGTTGTGCCGCAAAACCTAAACAAAAATTCCAATAGTTTATTTTACTAATAAAAATAAATAAATAAATGTCTTATAATATTTATTACATACATATTAAATCAGCCACTTTAAATATCTGTGCTCCCAGATAACTTTCTGATAAATAAAAATTTAATCGAAAAAAGTTCACAGAATTATAAATTCTTAGTAAACAAATAATATGGCTCTAGTCGGATGTGCCCGACTAGGAGATACCCTGAACCCAGCGACGAGCTGTTAGTTACATTTAAACCTCTTTGCATTCATACACACATTCAGAAAGGCACAGGCCCCACTATTGAAAATGAATTCTTGAATAAATGCTAAACTAAGAGTATGATCGTTATGAAATTTGATTTGCTTTTTTTTATATGGGGGGTGAATGGGGGAGGTATCCAAAATCCGAAATATTCATAATCTACATATCACATAAACTAAATTTGATAGCTCTAGCTCTTATGGTCTCCGAGACATTCCAAGAAAACCAAGTCTTAAAATCGATTATTATCGATACAATAATGAAACGGTGCAAAATGTCGAAAAAATGATTAATGATAGCTTAGGTCTCTAGCTTTTGTAGTTTCCGAGATCGCTGCGTTCATACAGGCGGACAGACGGACGGAAAGTCGGACGGACGGACGGACATAGACTTAATCGACTCAGCTTGTCGTCCTGATCAAGAATATATATACTTTATGCGGTCGGAGATGCCTCCTTCTGCCTGTTACATACATTTGCACAAAACCATTATACCCTTTTTACCCATGGTCAATGGGTCAATGGGCCTCTAGAAGAGCCGTTATATTGGGATGACGGCCAGTGGTCGTGGTCGTGGTCGTGCCACACGCGCTTCGGAAAATGTTGCCTGAGCTGGTCGGGGCAGGTGGTTCCACCAGCCTACAGCCACGCAGTGGCAGCGACCCACCAGCATGCAGCCACCCAACGGTAGCGGTCCCACCAGCATATAGCCATACAGCAGCAGCGGATGACCAGCAATCGGCAACGCAGTGGCAGCGGCCCCACAAGCCTGCACCTGCGGGACCCCAAACTGTCGCCTCGATCAGGACGGGAACATCGGCCCAGAACAATTTCAAATTTAAAAATGTATAAAAATAAATAATAAAATTAAAATTTGAAATTTGTATTTCTTTAAATTTCTACATACACATGTATGTACATATGTGCATATGTAAACGGGCGCGCACAAAATCAATCGTGGTTTACGTAGACACGAGCCAAATGCTTGCCGAGTCCAGACGATTAAATTTGGACAAGCGCGCGGATTTATGTATGTATGCATGTATGTCGAATGCGAATTATCTGGCAAGTTTAATGTCCGTATTCGTGCTCTGACCAGCCTGGGCAGCAAGGAGCAGATTTCTGGATGCATCAGAGTCCAGTTACTGCTGCAGAAATTGGATTCTGTCACGCAGGCAAAGTGGGAAGATAAGCTGGAGGATACCGCGTTTGCAAACATGATTCCGTCATGGATACAAATTGCCACATTTTTGGAGCAGCGATGCAGAACACTGGAGAGTGTGGATTATGCTATGGCAACCTATACGCCGAGCTCTCAGGTGGGCAAGAACATAAAAACTAACCCCAGTAGAACATCACTTGTTGCTACTAACCCGAGGGCCACTGTATGCGGATTTTGTGACAGCACAGAGCACGGTATATGGCAATGCCCCAGATTTGGCAATTTATCTCCAGAGTTGCGTCAAGGAAGCAAAAAGGTTATCCCTATGCCTTAACTGCCTTTAAAGGGGACATCTCTTACGCACGTGTAATTCTGGAACTTGTCGCACATGTGGCTCTAAACACCATACATTATTGTATTTGGATTTTTCGCATTCGATCTCTCAAACTTGCGCTCCAGCTTCTTCAGCCCCTGCCTCTTCTGTTCTTGTTGCCCACAATCTCAGCAGCGATGCTGTGCTCCTGGCCACTGCTATTGTACTGGTTAAGAATCGCTCTGGGAGTTTAATTCCGTGTCGTGCTGTATTGGATGGTGGATCACAGCCGCATTTAATTACGTCTTGATTCGCTCAACAGCTCCAGTTGAAGAAA
This sequence comes from Drosophila colorata, assembly GCA_035041545.1. Lineage (NCBI taxonomy): Eukaryota > Metazoa > Arthropoda > Insecta > Diptera > Drosophilidae > Drosophila > Drosophila colorata. Next base: position 39,032 of record JAWNLD010000078.1, read on the forward strand.
ACTCACTCTCTAGCAGCAGTTGCTGGCCTTGGAAATACTCCATTTGCTACTGACGGGTGTACTGTTACCGTCAACGTAGAATCTCAATCTTTGAATTATTCTGCAGTCATCACAGCAATCGTAGCTCCTGCTATAGCTGATAGCCAACCAAGTGTCGCCTTTAATACAGCGCCCTTAATACAGCATTGGAATGTACCTGAAAATATTCGCCTCGCTGATCCTTTCTTCTACAAGCTGCAGCGAGTTGACCTGTTAATTGGAGCTGGCCTTTTCTATGAACTAATGTGTGTCGGAAAAATCAAGCTGCTACCAGGATTGCCTCTTGTACAAAAGACACGCCTTGGATGGATAGTTGCAGGTGGCGGCGCACGACAAAACGGTACGGCTCTAATGGCCAATTGTCTTTCGTCTGATGTCCGAACTGATTCTGATAGCCAAGCCGATTAATTAATTCGACGATTTTGGGAAGTAGAGAGTATTCCAGAGCCTATTGCAAAAGCAACAGAAGAAGAGCTTGACTGCGAGGCGCATTTTATAAAGCATTTCCAAAGGCAGCCAACAGGAGAATACTCCATTGCCTCTCAAACTCAGTCTGGATCAATTGGTTGAAATTTACCAACAGGCATTTCGCAGATTTATATCGCTTGAGGGGAAGTTACAGCGTCATCCTAACCTTAAATCCCAATATTGCGTACTTACTCAAGGGTATATTGAGCTTGGCCATATGACTCTTGTCTTTGCGTCTATGCAAATATTTTCTCCCCCATCATTGCATGCTGAAGGAAGAAAGCACGAGTACCAAGCTTCGGGTCGTGTTTGATGGTTCAGCTTTTACCAGTACTGGATGTTCGCTGAATGAAGTGTTGATGGCTGGGCCCGTCGTACAACCGAAACTGTTTAATATTTTAATGCGATTTCGTACTTTTCCTGTTGCCCTGACTGGAGACATTGGCAAGATGTATCATCCCCAGATAACTACCTACAATGCACAGTTACGTATGGTACGAAACCAGCTTCCTTTCTTGCATTTCGGGCAATGTTCTAATTAGCAGTCGATGAGCAATCTTGATTTCCAATCAGTGCTAAAATTGTTTGTCGAGATTTGTGTGTAGATGACCTCATATCTGGCGGTGCCTCGGTGCAAGGGGCAATCGATGTCCTAAGCCAAACAAAGGGCGCTTCGAACTCATCAAAATGGTGCTCGAGTCACTCTGATGTGCTAAAAGTCGTTTCTGACAAGGGTAAGGACCCATTTCTAAAATTAAGTGATGAAAGCGACATTACCAAAACTTTGGGCCTTGCTTGGGATCCGTCCAAATTTATGTTTTCTTTTATGCCTGCCAATCAGACCTTGAAGCCTTGCAAGAGATGAGTTCAATTGGCTATTGCTCTTTTTTACGATCCACTATGATTAATGGGACCAGTCATAATAAAGGCTAAAATTTTTCTGCAGCTTCTTTGGAAGGAGAATTTAGATTGGGATGGGAGTCTTCCAGCTTCTCTGAATACTGCCTGGCAAGAACTTCGCTAAACTTTTAGTAATGTCCAGTTGTCTACGTTTCTCCGGTTGGTTTGCAATCCAATGTGTGACGTAGAGGTCCACGGCTTCTGCGATGCCAGCATTACTGCGTACGGAGCTTGCATATATGTAGTTTCAAGAGGACAGCAATCGAGTTCACGTTTTTTTTTTCTCTAAGTCACGAGTGGCTCCACTAAAAACTCTTATGGAACTTGAGCTTTGTGGTGCACTGCTCTTAGCCCAATTGATGCAGGAAGTAGCTCAAATGAAGTTGTTTACGGGCACGTTCCATTGTTGGTCAGACTCGTTAATATGTCTATCTTGGATCCGAGATGACTCGTCGAAATCCAGGAACTGACAGCGGATTTCCAGTGGCATTATGTCCGGACAACTATCAATCCCGCTGACATCTTTTCAGAGGAGCCACTCCCAATGAGCTTATAGGATCAGAGCTCTGGTCATGTGGTCCTGAATTTTTAATTGGTTCACGAGAGTGCTGGCCTACGTCTTGTCTTCTTGAAAAGCCAATATTGGAGTTACGCCGAAGAGTGCTCCTCATCAAAGATCCTATTGATGATGCCATCTTGAGATTCAAATATGTGAATTACTTTTCTGCCATTCAACGAGTTTTCGCCTATGTGTACAAATTTATCCATCGTATTCGACGCCCCGGACTTCTGATCTCCGACATACGTTTTGGATCACTGATACTTTTACGAAACGTTCAAAAAGGTTGTCTCTTGGATGCTTTAAAGAATGTACCATTGAAGAGTGTGGTCACTCGCTCCAGTATCCTGTCATCATTACATTGCCTTTTCTGGATGAATTTGGTATTCTTCGAGCTGGAGGGCACCTCGAAAAGTCAACCCTGCCTTATGAAGCCCGCCATCCTATTATACTGTCTAGACAGCATACTATTACCGTCGCTATTGTCACTCATTTCCATGAGCGGAATCTCCATGCTGGACCACGAGCTTTATTGGCAGTAATTCGTGTGCAATATTGGCCTATTGGTGGCCGTAAAACAGTTTCCAGGATAGTCAGCAAATGCATAAGATGTTTCCGGAGCAAGCCGCGTTTCGTGGAGCACGTAATGGCTGATCTGCCAAAAGAGCGACTTGTTGGAACTCGAGCGTTCGATATTGCCGGAGTAGACTTCTGCAGGCCATTCTTCTACAAGCATGTCACTCGCAATAAGGCTCCTATAAAATGCTACATCAGCTATTTTATTGGCTTCGCTACGAAAGCCATCCATCTTGAGCTAGTCAAGGACTTGTCTACGGCTGCATTTCTCAATGCTCTTCGATGCTTCATATATACTCGTGGCAAGCCACGTCCGATTTGGTCTGACAATGCCACCAACTTTGTCGGCGCTAAGAACGAGCTATTGGCACTAAAAAATCTTTTCCTCAGTAGCTGTCATCAAGAGGCTGTGCTTCAGATTTGTTTGGTAGGGGGTATGTTCGGCTCAGCAGCTAAAAATTGATTTTATTATTAGTAATTTATTGTATCTTGCCCTGCGAGGCAAGCAAAATCGCTATGTCGCTATTGGCGCTTCTCGCATATCATAACCTAACTCAAACTTGTTATCTGTTAATTATCTAGCGCTTCTCGCATTAAGGTCATTATTGTCTTCTTATCTCGCTCATTTATTCTCTTGCACTTTATGCTAAGCAACTGGCGCATCACTGCTAACGTCATTAACACCACAATTATCTGTAAACTTCAACTGATTGCCAATGAAATTATGAGGTACCGTCGAGTGTTGAATCAAATTAATTGCGCAACCGGTATCAAGTAAAGCAGACAAAATTACAACATTATTTCCAAGTTGTACATCAGTGTAAAAATATACTCCTACCTGCATATTTCCTTGTTAGTTCCTTACGTTCGCCAATGGTTGATGCAAAATATAATAGAGCAATACTGGCTGAGCGATTGCAGAATCCGTCAATAGTAAATTGCACTGTTATCTTCTCATCTATCGCAGCTCTCATAGCAATTTCTTCCATTCGCAACATGTATTTAATTACAGTATTTTCCTTAGGCTTATATTTTGTCTCCTTTAGCAGCAATATAATGTCGGCAGCTGAAGACCACGTCCACAGGTTTTCAGAAAATTTCCCTTAAATTCGTCAAAGTAACTGGATCGATCGACACGCAAGAACAATTCAGCCTCTAATGCTGGCTTTATAAGCATACGCACACAATGCAATTTGAAGCTCAGTGTCGTCGATGTCATTGCAAATTCGTTCGAAATCCGCCAACCACTTGGTAGAGTCTTCCGACTCAATTGTAGCAAACTGAACAGTGGGCTGCCTAACCATTTGGATGCCATCGGTCACTTTATTTCTAGCAAGCGTTAAACGAGCAAGCTGGTTCTGCTTCTCGGCAACTCTTATTGCTGCATTAATTAGCTCTTCTTCCTGTATGCTGCGAAGCTGTTCACTAACTGCAGGTCTTGTGGTCGGCATAGAATTTTTGACCTCTGCAGAGCCACTTGCAGTATCCATGACGAGTTTTTATACCCTGAACCCATTGAAAATGGGTAAAAGGGTATAATGGCTTTGTGCAAATGTATGTATGGCAGAAGGAGGCATTTCCGACCCCATTAAGTATATATATTCTTGATTCGGATCAACAGTCGAGTCGACAGACGTCTGTCCGTCCGTCCGTCTTCAACTTTTCGAATATACAATCGTCCATGGCACGCGCAGATCAAGTTTATTTCAAATAATCGATAGCTCACACCGTTTTTCGAAAATCGATAAAAATCTTCACCTAGACCTAGACACACAACATTTTGTTCGAATGAATATTTATGTATACCTTGAAGAATCTATTGAATTAAGATTCATCAAAATCTGTTAAGAAACACAGAAGTTATTAAAGAATACGTTTGGTAAATCTTGACAAAGGTGACAATCCAATGGGCAGGAAGTGCTACAATAATATCTAAGGTTTAAAATTTGACTTTTTAAGTTCTTGTTTACCATACGCAGATCAAGGCTATTTTAAATGATCGATAACCCGCCCGGTTTTCTTATTATCGATATTTATCGGTTTTTTTGATCCGGTTTTTCGAGCATATCTCAGAAACTATAAGATCTGAAGACACCAAATATGGTTTAATGTGCTCTCGTAAAGGATTGATTTGAATTCGTGCTTGGAATAGCTTTCGGGCTTAAAGTTCTCGAGTAATTATAAAAAAAAATCATGGGTCACCTCTGAAAAATGATTTTAAAAAAAGAATACCGGTTTTAAAAATTCTTTAATACAAGATTAAAAAAATTTAAAAAAAAAAGTCTTGCAATAGAACAATTTTTAAAGTGGTTTTTTCTCATCTGTTGTCCCATATGTATCAGAAAAAGTTGGCTTGGTCAATACAAATTCAAAATTTAAATTTGTTGCCCAGTGTCATGTATATATAAGATAATTATTGCGACTTGTTTCGATCTATAAAACATTAATCAATGACATACTACTATTATTTCGAGCTTTTTTTTTTATCATTTTAAACATTTTTGTTTTTAATTTTTAAAATTGAATCTATAATTTATAATAATAAATTTTGTTTACCCTGAACCCATTGAAATTGGGTAAAAAGGTTATAATGGTTTTGTGCAAATGTATCTAACAGGCAGAAGGAAGCATCTCCGACCCCATAAAGTATATATATTCTTGATCAGGATCAACAGTCGAGTCGATCAACCCATGTCCGTCCGTCCGTATGTATGTGTGAACGTGTCGATCTCGGAAACTATAAGAGCTAGAGACTTCAACATGTTGGCTATAAACTTGTCCATGGCACGCGCAGATCAAGTTTTCTCAAATGATCGACAGCCCACACCGATTTCCACACCTATCGATAAAAAAAAATCTACAACAACCTCTAATTTTTTAAGCGTATTTCGTCGATTATGAGACCTGGAGACACAAAATTTGTGTTTTAATAAATACCTACAGTTGCGAAAAAGAGTATCACCACCTTCAGAAGTAATGTTTTCAAAGGCGTACTAATTACATTTGTAAGTTTAAGGAACTTAGGAATACGTTTTTAGAGGTGAAGACTCTAAAAAAAGAAGGAAATAAAAACATTCATAATTTTATTTAACGTTTTCAACGTACTTAAGGAAATGTATGAAAAAACACAAAATGGGCGAACAAAAAATAGCACCACTTTTCAAATTTGCACGAAAACTGATAAAAATGAGAAATAAGTAACAACTTCAATTCTTAAAGATATTTTTCTATTAAAGCCAAGATTTTTCTATAAAATTAATATATTTTTGCGTTGCCTTAATTGGTAATAACGGCTGTGTAACGTCTTGGCATCGATTTAACTTAGTTATGGCATTATTTTATAGGACTTTTGTTCCAGGATTCCTGAATGGCTTTAGAGGGGGACCTTTCTTGAAAGGATCCTTTGTGCTCGCGAAGATCAATTTTCTGACGTTAAGAATAGGACTGTTATGAATGCAGGACGTAGCAAGAGCTAGAGCAAGTACTAGGGAATTGTATGTTCTGTGACAAGAAGTAGCTGTCAATTTAATTACGTGATGTGAATAATTAATGATTTATGACCCGGTGTGATCCTTGTTAATATGCAGGCACCTGACCCTTTTGGGGCAGGGGTGTGAGAATCATTCGTCATGGGCCTTTGTGACATTTTGAGGAGGGGGAGCCGAGGAAAGTGGCCATTACATTTTATTAACTGTTCCTTTTCTGAAAGTGCGTGGGTGCCCGATCAATAAAATTCAGATTTCAAGTGGGAGGGGCTATGAGATCACGTGCGCACAAGTGTACGCATCGACTTGTTCGTCTGTTTTTTCGGGGGTGGGAAAAGGGACCGATCATTAAAAAACCGGTTTAATAAGGGACCGCCCATTAGAATTCGGATTTGAAGTGGGAGGGTGCGATCACAGGCGCACAAGTGCACACATCGACTTGTTTGTTTACTATTTCAGGGGTGGGTTGAGAGCTCGATCAGGCACGTGCGCACACATATACATTTTTAATTTACTCTCCCTTTTCTGAAGAGTGTGAACAGTGAAGGAACACAAGTGCGGCGCACTTGTAAACAATCTTTGTTAGAGAATAAGGTTCGATCGTAAATTTCACGCCTATAGACACCCACTGACAAGGGTAAACAGCTCTCTTCTGGGTGCGTGTGGCAAGGGTAAAGGACTAATCATGTATTCAGATAATGTATGGATGGGCTTCTGTAATTGTTTTCTCTTAATTATTCTAGTTTTATAACTTGTGGTTTACGTGTCAATTTATAGTATCAGACTTATCGAATGCCCTAGATTTCACTGATTTTAGGATATCTTCTTTCATCTTCACATTATTTTGATTGTTTTATGACTTTGGGCGTGAGAACTTTCTTTAAAAAAGTGTTCACGCTTGTGTTGTAGATGTACCGGATCGTACCTATGTCCTCTTAAACCTGTTTGTCCCTATCTCTAATATTTTTTAATTGAATGAAGTAATAGAAAAATCAGTCCCTGAACTATAAAGGCTTCTTACCTTCATTGAACCCGCATCAGTAGTTCTTGAACTATCGGCTCTCTTAAAACTAAATCTTTAAAAAAATATTTTTGTGATTGTCTAAAATGGCACTTCTACAAGTGCAACAACAACAACAACTCCAACGCTGAGTCCGACAACATGTTCAATTATGTTAGTTATATTAAGAACATGGATCGCAGCAGCACCCCAAACTATTTCGATAATGTTGTGTTTAAGAGTAACATCATCGCCAACGGACCCATCGCCACCTCCAACGCACTCTCTGCCACCCCCACCGGATCTATCGCTTTCGTCAACGGACCCATCGCCACACCCAACGGATCTGCCTGAATTGATCTGAAAGAATTGTAAACGATGGGCAGCTGTAGATATAGTGGTCTACTCCTTCACAAAGAACACAGCGAATGACTGAGGTGCTTGAGGCTACAAATGATTGTTCGACATTACTCACGGTTCTAATCGACTTGCCAATCTGACCATCTTGCGCGCATATGGCACATTATCCATCGTTCTGCATCGCTTGTTTAGAAATGTGGACAGCTTTTCCCACGACGGCAGCTCGTTGATAGGCGAATTCTCCTCCCACTTGGCTTGTGTTGCCTTGTCAAACTTCGGGAGCAGGACTTGGACCAATAAACAATCGGCAATTTCTTGCGAAGTTGCCAGTGATTGCAATGCACGCAGGTGTGAGGTAATCCTGTCCGTCGTAGCTTGCCTACCGATAAATCAGCCCTTTCTATCCCCAGCAGATCTCTGATGTGTGCAAAGTAAAATAAAACGCTTATTATCAAATCGATTTTTGATCTAACTCTATTTCATAGTTGCTGTGAGTAACTTCTCAATAGAAGTAAGTTCGATTTCATTGCCAGTAACCGTGGTAAACATCGAGTAGAAGTTGGCCCACTCCGTGTAGGCGCCAGTGAATTTAGGCAATTCTAATTGCGGCAGACGCGAACGATTTGCCATAAGATACAATTGCTGCGAGTCGTTCGTGCCCACTCTAAATGTAGAGCAATGGTCAGGTGCTCTACGCTTTCCAAGCTCGCGTTGAAGTGTGGTCCGCAAACGCAGCAGCGAGTCCTCAAACCTTACAGGCAGCTCTCCAGAAATACTCTCGAAGCAAATTTCCTCCAAACTAGAGTGTATGACGTTGAAATTGGATTTAAGCTCGTCCGCTAAATCCATATATCCCTTTATTTTGTATTCGTCCATACTTCTTAGCCGCCCAGCATCAATGTCCACGCACAATTTGTCCAGCCAGCTGAAAATTGCAGTCGCCTTAAAACGCAAAAACGCAGCTTTGTCGATTTGTCCGCTGCCACTAGCAGAGACTGTGCTGGCATCAATCTGCGGAGTTGTAGTTGCAGCACCTTCTTAAGCCATTTTATATTTTGTTGTTGTTTACTTTTAAAGTCACTTGCACTAGCACAACGATATGCACCGAGAGGTTATGTTCACTGCCGAGCGAATGTACTTATTACAGGCTAAAGCGTTGTACTTCTTGGCTCGAACGATATTGCCAAAAAAAACTACGCTTGCCCTTGCACAAGTTTAATATTGCCTTGGCAATACAGGCTATTAAGTAAACAGTAAACAGTTCGCAGAAATCCATTTGACCGAACGAACAGTTTTAATAGGCACTGTACGCAGGTGATCGGCACAAAGGGAACACAAGCATAGAAAAGATCGTTGCCTTTCTTTCGAGACGATTGTATGTATGTGGGGGTATTGGCGCGCGCGCTTTTGCTTTCGTTGCCAGCGACGAACAAAACGCAATTGCAATTAAAAATTATCAAAATTTAATTGCCGACAAACTTTGCAAATTAACCACACAGCCAAAAGAGGAAGAGAAAAAAATCACTTCGGGGTCACCAATCTTTGAAGATGTCAAGCTTTTTTAATACCTGGGTTTTGTTTCATAAAAATGTACATTTATTTTTCCTTAATTTAAGCTTTGTTTTTAATTACAAAGTTGTGAGAGGCGGTGGGCTAATTGCAAACAAGAAATTCGATTAGAAACGGTAGCGCTCTGCTGTATGCGACGAAAGCGAAAGCGAAACTGACTTAGGCGGTAATAAGTGCAATAGCAAGCAATCAGAGACACAAAATTGAGTGGTTTTCGGCCGCGTAGGGCGCGAAGCATAGCGATAAGCAATTGAGTGCATTATTTACGGTTAGTGGTTATGCTGCCGCGCGGGCAGAACTATGCTAACTATCTGTTTCAGCTGCTGCTGCGAACACCAACACCAAACTTATTGATTTAGAAACATATGGTAAATTTAAAGAAATAATAATAAAAACACATAGGGAATTGTTACACCCTGGAATTGAAAAACTTACAATAATATTTAAAGACAAATATTATTATCACAACTACCAAAAACTAATACAAAACATAATAAGCGAATGTGAAGTATGCAATATTGCAAAAACAGAACATAGAGACGTAAAATTAAAATATGAATTGACCCCAGAAACATTTAACCCTCGAGAGAAATACTTCATTGATTTGTATTTAATTGATAAGCTTACATTCCTATCTTGCATATACGTATATTCTAAATATGCTGCCCTAATAGAAGTCAATAGTAGAGATTGGTTAGAAGCCAAAAGAGCCCTTCTTAAAATATTCAATGAAATGGAAAACCACAAGAAATCAAAGCAGACAAAGATTCAGCTTTCATGTGCGTTGAATTGCAGTTATAGCTGCAGTCCGAAAATGTAAACATTAACATTACAACAAGCAAAACCGGAATTTCTGATGTTGAGAGATTTCATAAAACTATTAATGAAAAGCTAAGAATCATTAACAGCGAATCTGACCCAGAAAATAAACTTACAAAATTCGAAACAATCCTTTACGTTTATAATCATAAAACAAAACATAAAACAACTGGCAGAACACCAACCGATATTTTTATTTATGCCGGAACACCAGCATATAACACTCAAGAAAGCTAAGAGAATAAGTAAGTTAAATGAAAACAGAAATAATTACGAAGTAGATACTAGATATAGACAGGCACCATTGGTTAAATCAAAGACCACAAATCCTTTTAAAAAGACTGGAGAAGTCATACAGTTGAATGATAAACATTATGAGGAGAAAAACCGAGGGGGAAAGATTACTCATTACAAATCAAAATACAAAAAGAAAAACAAAATTAACCATATTAAACACCATAATTACAGCACAATTCCAGAAGACCAAACAAGTACGATGTGACACAGTACTTTTAATTACTTTAATATTATATCTTGTATCACACAGCCAAAGCCAAAGCATTGAAATTAGCACAGTGCAAGCTAAAAATGGATATTTAATATTTAAAACTGGAACAATAACCACTGTTTAACTGTAAACTTATCAAGAATAGAAAACACATATAAAGATTTAATCCAACAAACAGAACAATTTAAGAAAGTAACAAGGATTCAATACCTAACAGAGAAACTAGATAGAGAAATAAACGGAATCAAAATTGCTAAACGTAGTAACAGAGGACTTGCTAATTTTGTAGGAACTTTCTACAAATATTTATTTGGTACATTAGATCAACAAGATTAGGAAGAAATATAATCAAAAATTAATAGTTTAGCCGCAAACAGTGTACAAATAACCGAGTCATACAGAATAGACCAATCGGTTGCAGCGCTTATTAGACATTGTCGAATGTTAATTTTGAGATTTGCCAACGAACAGTGCCACCTCAAGAGTAGAATGGTAATATCCTCAGAAATCGATAGAGGGGATGACCTAGAGACATCAGTAATACGATGATTGTTATCAACGACAAGATCGAGAGATAAATTAAGCACAAGATGAGAGCGTTACTTTTACAGAGACAATCTCTCCATCAGTAGGCGCAGTAAAATATAAAAGTTCCGACTGGAGTGAGGTTTGAACTGCGATTAATACCGCACCACCTCGCCGAGTCGGTCCATCCTGCCTATAAACTGTAACTTGTTTTGAATACATTTCGCAGTCAGGTATGGTAGAATTTAACCAACTTTCTGGAAAAGCGATAATGTCAGATAAAATGAAAGTGCTAACCATAAAGAGATTTTCAAGTTTGAATATTAGGCCTCTGACATTCTGATATAAAATGTTAAAATGATCGAAATATGGATTCAGTATTTTGATGCAATGCCACTTGATTCTTAAACTGAGGAAACCGGGAGGGTGACAGGTGAAGGCTGATATCTCTTTTTCGGCTTAAACTCATGAACAATCATGTGAGGTGGCCAAAATTTGGATCATAAATAATTGTAAACGCATCATGAGTGACATTCATTTTAAAAGAGGATATTTCTCGAGAAGTGAGAAATGGAATTTGCTAATTGTTACAGTAGCTGAAGAGTTACTAGCGATATAAGCTGTCAATGACTCAGAAGTTGTGTCCGAGGAAAGCCTGGATACAAAGAATTGTTTGCGAGGTGGAACAATGTTAAAGTTGGAGCAGGCGGTGTAGAAACGGCAACATGATTTATGCTTGAAGCTTGGTCCGAATTGCGCGAGGGTTTACCTTTGCGACCAGGAACTGCAAGTGCAGTATTAGGCTTATTGATCAGAGCCGCCTCAATAATTGGGTCAATGGGCAGCTCTTCAGGAACCAGAGGGGTAATAGGACAATCGCTTGGAGAGGGAGATAAAGACAGCATTGGGGATAAGTCCAAGTGTTGAGGCATATCCAATACTGTCGAAGGTGGATGGTCAGATTTAGGGGCCAAGGGAGAGGGACCACTTAAATATTGAGATTCTAACCGGCGATTAGGGGAGACTCAAATTTATAATTGCTAAGCAATTGGATGCCCGAGTCAAAGTCACTCGAAAGCTGCTTAGCGACATTATTAAGTTTAATGAATTGGTTTCTCACAGAATTATACATTCTGGAGAAATCGATTTGGATATCAATGCAAACTGGGCATAGCCAGCCTAGTCCACCGCATTCCTTTTTGACAATAGCGGATAATCTAGCGCTATTACGCCCAGTGAGACCTGCACATTTCGCATGCATCATTTTTTCACGCAACCAGCAATTAACAAATTGTGGTGGAGCAGATATTTCTGCCTACTTGACTGTGCAGGTTTTTTTTGCAGCATGTATATATAAATAAGAAACAAGTAAGATGGCTCTAGTCCGACTAGGAGATACCCCGAACGCAGCGGCGAGCTGTCGTTACATACGTCTAAAGCTTTTTGCATTCATATATCCTCAGAAATCGATAGAGGGGATGACCTAGAGACATCAGTAATACGATGATTGTTATCAACGACAAGATCGAGAGATAAATTAAGCACAAGATGAGAGCGTTACTTTTACAGAGACAATCTCTGCATCAGTAGGCGCAGTAAAATACAAAAGTTCCGACTGGAGTGAGGTTTGAACTGCGATTAATACCCCACCACCTCGCCGAGTCGATCTATCCTGCCTATAAACTGTAACTTGTTTTGAATACATTTCGCAGTCAGGTATGGTAGAATTTTACCAACTTTCTGGAAAAGCGATAATGTCAGATAAAATGAAAGTGCTAACCATAAAGAGATTTTCAAGTTTGAATGTTAAAATGATCGAAATATGGATTCAGTATTTTGATGCAATGCCACTTGATTCTTAAACTGAGGAAACCGGGAGGGTGACAGGTGAAGGCTGATATCTCTTTTTCGGCTTAAACTCATGAACAATCATGTGAGGTGGCCAAAATTTGGATCATAAATAATTGTAAACGCATCATGAGTGACATTCATTTTAAAAGAGGATATTTCTCGAGAAGTGAGAAATGGAATTTGCTAATTGTTACAGTAGCTGAAGAGTTACTAGCGATATAAGCTGTCAATGACTCACAAGTTGTGTCCGAGGAAAGCCTGGATACAAAGAATTGTTTGCGAGGTGGAACAACTCTTAAAGTTGGAGCAGGCGGTGTAGAAGCGGCAACATGATTTATGCTTGAAGCTTGGTCCGAATTGCGCGAGGGTTTACCTTTGCGACCAGGAACTGCAAGTGCTGTATTAGGCTTATTGATCAGAGCCGCCTCAATAATTGGGTCAATGGGCAGCTCTTCAGGAACCAGAGGGGTAATAGGACAATCGCTTGGAGAGGGAGATAAAGACAGCATTGGGGATAAGTCCAAGTGTTGAGGCATATCCAATACTGTCGAAGGTGGATGGTCAGATTTAGGGGCCAAGGGAGAGGGACCACTTAAATATTGAGATTCTAACCGGCGATTAGGGGGAGACTCAAATTTATAATTGCTAAGCAATTGGATGCCCGAGTCAAAGTCACTCGAAAGCTGCTTAGCGACATTATTAAGTTTAATGAATTGGTTTCTCACAGAATTATACATTCTGGAGAAATCGATTTGGATATCAATGCAAACTGGGCATGAGCCAGCCTAGTCCACCGCATTCCTTTTTGACAATAGCGGATAATCTAGCGCTATTACGCCCAGTGAGACCTGCACATTTCGCATGCATCATATTTTCACGCAACCAGCAATTAACAAATTGTGGTGGAGCAGAATATTTCTGCCTACTTGACTGTGCAGGTTTTTTTTGCAGCATGTATATATAAATAAGAAACAAGTAAGATGGCTCTAGTCCGACTAGGAGATACCCCGAACGCAGCGGCGAGCTGTCGTTACACACGTCTAAAGCTTTTTGCATTCATA
>JAWNLD010000079.1:0-46573 GCA_035041545.1 Drosophila colorata
CTTGTCTGTTTTTAAACAAATTCGATGTCGGAGATTGTAGAATTTATCGTTTTTCTTTATTTCTCTTTATTTCACAATGTCTTGTTTTGTCCCGCCATCTTAAGATTAAAAACGTAGAACTCCCGTCTCTAGCGCATGGGCGATTAACTATCGCTGACGGGCTTTGCCCGATTTACTATCGCATACAACACTAGAATTAATGAACTGGAAATACTAAATACTTAGCCGCTTACATTCGACCAACCTGACAATTGATCGACCTCGATCTATACAATAAAACACATAAACTTTTAATCCTGTTGTTTTAACACATGCTTGAATCCACGGCTTGAGTCTCGATGGCTCGAGAATGCCCTGTAAGGTAACTGGGTGAGCGGAAAGTCGTCAATGTCAGTAATCTCATAGCGGTCATTCGGTAACACACGGTTTACTTTATAGGGCCCGCGGTATTTGGGCGCGAACTTCTTGCCTACACCGGAAGTGGTATCTACGTTACGGATACATACAAAGTCTCCTATTTTATATTCGGGTGGAGCTTTATGTTTAAGAGCATAATGAGTTTCATTTCGTTCTTTTGACTTTCGGATATTTGCACCAGCTTCCTGTCTTTTAGAAGGCAGATCACGAGCTTGTCTAGAACTAAACTTCTCCTCAAGGTATTCTGTCAGGTCGTCCACGACGGGTTCGTTGATTACAACCGAACAGCAACATACAAGGGGTTTTGACAGTGCTACACTGTACAGAGTTGTTAATAGCAAACTCTCCTCGGTTAATCAGCTTGTGCCAATCTGACTGGTCTAATGGTTCGGACGCGATTGACTCGTTCGACTTGTCCATTAGATTGCGGGGCAACGGTTGCGACTTTGATATGTTCAATATTTCTGTCTTCAAGGAAACTAGCAAACTCAAAGGACGTGAAGCAAGTACCCCCATCAGACACAACTCGTCGGGGACGACTGTAACATTCAAAATATTTTTCTAACGCGGCATTCACCTCTTGAGTACTAGTTGTATGATGGGGATAGAATTCGACAAATTTAGTGAACGCATCTATAACTACCAGCAAATACTTCCTCTTCGAGGTAATACTTGGCAACGGGCCTAAATGGTTTATATGGATAGTATCGAAAGGTATCGGCGTTTTAGGTATACTATGCAAGGTTTAGTTATGTATTGTTCTTGGGACGGAATGTAAGATACACGGCAAATAGTTCTGAATGTGCATATTTACTTTGGATCTCATCAGAGGAAACCAATATTTCTCCTTCAGGCTACTTACACACTTATCAGCAGCAAGGTGACCTAGCTTTTTATGGCATTTTCTTATTAATTAGTCCTGTAAGCGACTAGGGGCATACAAACATAATTCGTCATTCATATTTCTCCTATAAACGATGCCATCAATTAACTCAAAGCTGGTGACTATACCATTTTCCAACTTTCACGTAATTTGCAGATGTCTGCGTCCCTTATCTGCTCCGTTTGTAGTAGGAAATCTACATCATCGGGTGTAGCACCAATCACCCCTACCAAATCTTTCAGACATATATCGTTTCGGTCTGGACACAGGGAACATTTGAAGCTACGGCGTTTGCCAGCTCGTTGGATTTATGTAGCTCTTTAAGCTCACACACAGGCTCAGGTTTAGGTGATCATCTAAGGGTGAACTTTTCTCTATGGAATAATTAGGGCTTTCGGAATGAACTAGTTTAGAAACGGTGCACGGATCAACAATTTCCTAGGTAACATCTCCCAATAATTCAGTTTGCCTACTCAACGCATCCACGTGAGTCATACTCGAACCAGGTTGATGGGTTAACGAGAAGTTATATCCTTCTAATTCTAACGACTAACGACCCCGGGCTATACGGGGATTAATGGACTTTTTCTATAAGGTCTGCACTAGGGAACTGCAATCGGTTAATATCAAAAAGGGGCGAAGCTCAAGGTACACACGGAATCGGCGCAGTGCATAAATTATCGCCAATGTCTCAAGCTCGAAGCTGTGATATCGCGACTCAGCAGCTATTGCTTTTCGAGAGTAAAAGAATACAGGGTGCATCTTACTTGTGTCAGTATGCAATTCGGTTTCAAAAAGGGGATTAAAAATGGATAACACGGGAGGAGCAGACAAGGCAGCTCTCAATGTCAAAAATGAATCTTTCTCTGGTTGAGGCATGGGAAATGGGCCGCCTTTCTTTAATAAATCCATTAAGGGCTTTGCTATACGAGAAAAGTTTGGTACAAATTTTCAAAAATACGAAAATAGTCCTAAACAAGAATGTTGAGCTTTACTACTGAGCGGTTCGGGATAGTCCTGTATTGCCTTAAGGTGTATATCGTTCGGTAGAATACCTTCGGCGCTAACATCATAGCCCAAATAATCGATACGCTTACGGAGAAATTTGCTTTTTTTAAAGTTAATCTCAAGGTTATATTCGACAAAACGGTCCAACATCATTGCTACTCCTACATGGTGAAATCCACTTCTTAAATCAATTGTAGAGAACACGGTCTTTCCTTTTAGATATTCTAAACAGTCCTCAATAAGTGGCAGCGGAAAATTATATCGAACGGTTTTCTTGTTTAATCCACGGTAATCAACACACATTCTGACTTTACCATCTTTCTTTTTAACAAGAACAGCTGACGCGTATGGAGAATTGCTATGTTGAATCACTCCACTTGCTAACAGCTCATTCACGGTATCTGTTATTATTCCTCTTTCCCAGGGGCACTATAAAACGGAGCTGTATCAGTCAAGTGTATACTCATCTGACACTTTGGTGGTCCGGTCGGTGGACCCGGAGAAAATTTGCTAACATAATGACCATTTACAACTTCTCTGCACATTTGCATTATGTCAATTCCAAACTCACAACACGGAATTATCAAGTAGTATAATAACATCGATTAAACGCTCCGTTTCGCCAAGTACTTCGCTAGTATGACAAATAATAAATTGCAGCAAAAATCTAACCTTGACTAACTTATGTTAGAAAACTGGTGAACAGAAGACACACGCGCTCTGTGTTTTTGTTTTGAACATTACTTAAATTCATGCTGATTATCTTTTGTTTTGATCGTTAATTTCGTTAACGGGCGAACTGATAAATTTTATTTAAATCTTGCTTTCCCCGTGATAAGATCTGCTGATAAGATCAACAGCAGGTGTCCATGGCCTTTGTCATGTTCGTAAAGAATTGTTAATGTAAGAGAAACTAGCCGATACCTAAGCGTAACGAGTGTCATAATTGAATTATATGGAATATGTATAAATGTATATATATGTCTAAAGCTAATACATAATTGCTTCCAACGATAACAACGACACAGTAAGAATGAACATAATTAAAACTAAACGATGCGTGAGTAAAAAGTAACATAATGACATGACTTCTTGTATAGATATATGTATACATATGATAATTATGACGCCTATGAATAATGAACCGGTTCTTGCTAATTAAAATACCTAACTATTACTTACTATTCTTACAATTTATATTAATGAATATGTACTGAACTTATATAGAACTAAGAATAATTATTAATATACCATAAAATTAATATTGGAATTATACTACAATGAATACCTAAATAAATGGTTGTCTGTCGAGTATCTATGTCAAACACGCGTAAGATAACTTAAGGTTGTAGAACCTTCGCTAAGGGGCAATGTAATCACAACCCTCACCCTCACAACACAACATTGTCTTGGTTGGGAGGGTGAAGAACAGGAAGAACCAACACCATCACTTCCTGATTTAAGTTTAGTATTTCGGAACATTTCGATTAACCTGGTCAGTATTTGCAGTTGATAATAGCAAGAGTTACTTTCAAATAATTAGTTTGTTTTAGTAGAAACCAGCGCACTAATTTAAATGTAGAAGTTATAAGTATAGTGGGCTAGGAAGAATCCCGACCAATCCGACGAGCTAGAACCGAGCTTAGCAAGAGTGCGCTACCCCAACCCCTGCTATACACCTGAAGAGGACTCTTTAAGTCAGTATATAAAATCCGCTGATAGTGGAGACAGCTCTAGAATAATCTAGAGTACAGTCGGGTACATATTTATAATCTAACATCAAATATGGAGTGTCCAGTCGAATGTCGACTGTTAAGAGATTTATAACAGTCTTATAATGTTTTATTTTTGAATATATAGCCTCATCCATATAGCTTGTATGTACCAAAGACTGACACAAGACAAAACACACAAGGAACACAACATTTTGGCGCCCAACGTGGGGCCGATAACATCCACATACACACATAGCGATCAGCAGCGCTTAACTTAATGGAAGCATCAGGCAATGCTTAGACAGATGTATAACAACATTTATATAAACAACTTTTAGGCCCATTATCTCCAAGCTCGTTCGCCAATCCATCCAATACACACATCGTTTTTGTAATACAAGTTTTCACATTGTTTTGTATGGACATGTTTTCATTATCTAATAGAGTCTGCTCTAGGATTAAGCGACAACAATTTCTTTTCTTGAGATTGGTCGACCAGAATAGATCTACGGTTAAGAAACATGAATAACTCATCAATTCCTTGTGTTAGTATAACCTTTGATCATAAAATGCTTTGAGTCATTCGGATTTACACTATTCGGTTCACAGAACAGCTATTGTCCAATAACACATAAATTTTATTATCAATGAAACAATAGTTTTACCATTTAGCAGCAATAGAATCGAAATGAAATGAAATCTAACTTAATAATCAGTTTATCTTATGAGTGTTGACATATGAGAAAGACAGACATTTGATATTTTTAATATATAATCAAACACAATTTTATTAAAATGGCAGTTAGGCATAGTAAAGAAGATTTAACAGTTGAATTGCCAACAGAAGATCCATTTTGCGGGATATGTAATGAAGTCCTAAATGCTATAGAGCTGGTTGCAAATACACCATGCAAACATAAGTTCCACAAACTTTGTATTCTTGAACATGTTAAAACAAACCCCAAATTGCGATGAAAATTGCACTGCAATGGCATTAACCTTCTCAAATAATACCTTATTTGCCGAACTTAATTCCGAAACTTCAATACCACCGAGTGTAGAAGAATCTTTAAATAATAATGTGGGTAGATCAGACCCACCTACAAGACATCAAAGAAATTTTAGGAATAGAGGAAATACTCCTAGACGAGGAATGTCAACAAGATCAACACAACGACGTAATTTAGAGAGACAAGAAATTTCTGATAAAAATTTTTCATTAAATACTCAAGTTGATATAGCAAATTACGTACAATCCGCTGTAAATGTACAGCAAACTCAACTAGTAGAATATCTTACTAACTATTTAACGAAACCAGTAGAGACGTCACTACAAAAACATTTAAATACACTCCAATTATCACAATCAAAGACAACAGCTTCGCATACTGCTAACATACCTATCGGAAATGGTTTAGTTAGCGAAGTACCAGAAGAGTTTATTCCTGAAAATCAGAATTTGTCAAGAAATAGAGTCAATCGCAGTAGTTCAGATTCCTGTATAGCTTCTGAGAAAGTACCTAGTATTATACTTAACTGGCGTCTTAAATTTAATGGTACTCGTAATAGTCCAAAAATGGATGAATTTTTATTTCGCATTCGTTCTCTTACTAAGCAGAACTTGAACAACGACTACCGACTTCTTTGTGATCATCTTTACCTTTTATTTGCTGGCAAAGCAAATGACTGGTTTTGGAAGTTTCATCGCACAAACCCTAGCTTTAATTGGAATATATTCTGCGACGAATTCAAAAGACGATTTGAGGATATAGAAACGGATTATGATATATGGGAAAAGATAAGAAAGCGTCGGCAAGGAGAAAACGAATCTTTTGAGGATTTCCAGTACTCTATAGAAGAACTAACTGATAGGTTACAGAGTGGAGTATCTGAAAGCCAACTTATACACTTATTGATACGAAATGCTAAACCCAGTTTGCACCACGAATTGCTTCATTTGAGCATATCGAATAGAACCCAAC
The DNA here is from genome assembly GCA_035041545.1 of Drosophila colorata. NCBI lineage: Eukaryota > Metazoa > Arthropoda > Insecta > Diptera > Drosophilidae > Drosophila > Drosophila colorata. The sequence continues at coordinate 6,006 of JAWNLD010000079.1, forward strand.
TTCGCCAAGAAGTACGCAAACACGAACAGCTTTACAATGATATTAAATCATTTAAACCAAGACCTTTTGGTTCATATGTAACTGAATTGTCAACCCAAGACGATAACGAAACGTTATCCGGAGACAATCTCGAGTCAGAAGAAGTATCTCAGATCCAACGTCGATCACCTATTAAAACTCCTATATGTTGGAACTGCGATCAACAAGGGCATAAGTTTGACGTGTGTACAGGACCACGTAAAATATTTTGTTATGGCTGCGGAGCCAAAGAAACCTTTAAGCCCGTATGCCCAAAGTGCAATCAGTCGGAAAACAGGAAAAAGGATGTGTTAGCCAACACCAAATAAACACATCCGAAGAGCCAGATAAAACATTCACTTCTGTTGCAATACAGGTAGATAAACCAAATCATACTGAAGTTAGCACACCGAAATCAGAAAATCAAGTGCATTATTCTTTGATACCCCTGCATGAACGCATGCAAAACTATAGTAAAGTTCATAATACAATTTTCAGTAATACAGACAGCATAGATAGCATTAATTTTACATATACTTATAAAACTAAACGTTCAACACAACGCTTAAGAACGTTTTGGAAAACGATTCTTCAAAATCGGAAAAAATTTGTATATTCGATATTTCTAAGCTCTGATCAGAGACTCTATACTGATATCAGTATAGAAGGCAAAGAATTTGTAGCATTACTAGATTCTGGAGCTACTATTAGCTGCATAGGTAGTTCTGCGGCCATGGAGGTGTTGTCCCACAGTAAAACTAAAAAGTGCACAGGCTCTATTAGAACTGCCAACGGTAATGAAAGTAAAGTAGTCGCTCAACTTAAAACTCGCCTTAAATATCAAGGTGAGATAGAAGAACTTGAATTTTTTATCATACCTACACTTAAACAAGATGTATATCTAGGTATAGATTTCTGGCAGAAATTTGGTCTACTGGACAAGCTTAAGCTTCCTGCCGAAGTATCTGAACTAGATGTGGGATCATCACATGATAACTTAGAAACATTAAAGCTTCACACTTTAACACCAGACGAACAAAAACGCCTTGAAAAGGTTATAGGTATTTTCCCCTCTTTCTCGACTGAAGGATTAGGCCGAACAAAGTTGATGACACACGAAATCGACGTAGGGTCAGCCAAACCTGTCAAACAACATCACTGGTCAGTATCACCGGCCATAGAGAAGATCATGTTTGCTGAAATCGACAACATGCTCGCTCTTGATGTGATAGAAGAGTCTAATAATAATGGAGTAGCAATTGTGTTCTGGTTAAGAAAGGCGAAAAATATAGATTATGCTTAGACTCAAGAGAAATTAATAAAGTCACCAAGCGAGACGCTTACCCACTACCACACATAGATGGCATATTAAGCAGGTTACCTCCTTCACATTTTATTACTGGTTTAGACATGAAACACGCGTACTGGCAGATTCCACTAGATGAAAACTCACGCCAGTATACTGCATTCACTATACCCAACAGACCCTTATATAAATATAAGATGATGCCTTTCGGTCTGTGCAATGCAGCCCAAACTCTTTGTAGGTTAATGGATCGCGTAATCCCAGCACATCTTCGCACCCGAGTATTTGTCTATTTAGACGATCTCTTAGTATTGTCTGACGATTTCGAATCTCATCTGACATTGCTTCAAGAGATTGCTCTTTGTCTCCGTGAGGCGAATCTCACAATTAATATAAGTAAGTGAAAGTTTTGTATGAAAGAAATCGTTTATCTAGGACTTATCATAGGTAACCGACAAATCAGATCTAATTCTGGCAAGATTAAGGCTACAACTGAATTCCCGGTACCAACTACAGTAAAACAATTACGACGATTCTTAGGACTATCCGGATGGTATAGACGATTCGTGGATAATTATGCTACAGTTAGTTTTCCATTAACTGAACTTTTGAAAAAGCATAAGGGTCTAGCATGGAACGAAGCAGCTCAGAAATCATTCGAAAGTTTGAAAGTTAGTTTAACCAACTCACCGATTTTGATAACTCCAGATTTTTCTAAACCATTCCTTCTGTTGTGTGATGCCAGTACTTATGGTATAGGATGTGCCTTATTCCAAGAGAGAGATGGTGCAGAACCAGTTGCCTATATGTCTGAGAAATTATCTAAAGCACAGCGAAATTATTCGGTCACCGAATTGGAATGTCTTGCAGTTATCAAAGGAATAAAGAAATTCCATGCCTATATAGAAGGACAACCATTTGTCGTGATCACTGATCATGCCGTCTTACAGTGGCTTATGCGACAAAAAGATTTGTCAGGTCGTTTAGCGAGATTTAGAATCCATACACTTTAAATCACCTGAATATTTGAGTTTGATCGAGACTATTAAAATGAACCAAACAAAGTTTCCAGACTTAGAAGTTAGAGATGGCTACGTCTATAAGAAGACAGAATTCTCTAGAGGAGACGGAAGTCAGGATAATTTTTGTTGGAAACTCTGGGTTCCCAGTGCCTTAATTCCAGAAGTGTTACATACAGCACATGATTTACCTAATGCTGCACACTGTGGAATGGGTAAGACTGTTGAAAAGTTAAAGAGATTTTTATTTTGGCCACATATGGTTAGCCAGATTCGTAATTATGTATCACAATGCTCCGTTTGCAGGACTACCAAAAGTCCAAATATAATACTTAAACCTCTTATGGGAATGCCGTTGAGTTCCGAAAGACCCTTTCAAAAATTGTATATAGACTTATTAGGTCCATACCCCCGAACTAAGAATGGCTTATTGATTATAGTAGATCATAATACTAAATTTCACTTTTTGAGTCCTCTTCGAAAGTTTACAGCACCGAAAATTTGTACATATTTAGAACAAAGTATCTTCTATACGTTTGGCGTTCCAGAAGCTATACTTTCTGATAATGGTTCACAATTTAAGTCGAGTTATTTTCAAGCTTTTCTCACCAGTTTCGGAATAACACACAAGTGTACTGCGATTTATTCACCGCAAGCCAACGCTAGTGAACGTTTAAATATGTCGGTGTTAGCAGCCATACAAGCCTATATAAGCAACGAGCATACCAATTGGGATGCTAACATTAATGCCATAAGTGCAGCTATACGGTCTACATTGCATAGGTCCACTGGTTATTCACCTTATTATTTAACTTTCGGGCAAAATATGATTTTAAATGGCAAAGATTACACTCTTTTACGCAGCTTAGATATTTTGAATGATGATACTAGAATAACCTATCCAGATGCTTTACTCGTGTTGAGACGAAAAGCCAAAGAAAATATAAACAAAGCACATGAAGCTAATGCTCAGCGTTACAATTTGCGGTGCCGACCGTTGCAACTTAAAACAGGCGATATTGTTTATGCTAGAAACTTCACGCAGAGTAATGCCAGTTAAAAGATTAATTCTAAATTAGCACCGGTATTTATCCGTGCACAAGTACACCAGAAACGAAGTCCATATTATTACGAGCTACGAAATGAAAAAGGTAAAAAGTTAGGCGTCTTTCATTTAAAAGATATTCAAGTCAAGAAATAATAATTAAACCTTGTCGGTCTTCAGATAATGAGCATTCGAAGAAGTCTAGTCTCATTATCTGCGCTGTAGTATTCGTTTTCTTACAATTAAACTTAAAATCCCAAAATATGGGGAAATGTTTTTTTTGTCCAAATCAAGACTCACCCTACTCTAGCTAACAGACTCTGTTATGGGTAAGCCCAAGTATTTTGATCGGCTGATAGTCGCATCGTCGTTACAGTTATCACTAAGCGAAAAAGCTCAACTCGGCATGTGGTATAGCAGCTACCGGCTTAAGCCGCTTACATTATTTTACCGAGAGATCTCTTACAAAGCAGACGTCGTGGCGCTAATCGACTAGTGGGAAAACACGTGTCTAGATAACCTTAGCAATTCTAAGCACTGATTAAAACCAATAAAAATTAAAAAGTACAATTAGGTCAATACTAAGATAAAGTATAATACACCACGAGTATCGTGACCGTGTGAGAAAAACATTTAATTCCTTTGTCAAATATTCTAAGAGGTATGTTTCAATAATTAAAAAGTGCCAATATTAATGCCAACCTTTCACGCCAGGAACCTCTCTAGTTGTCTATGTAAACTAAGATTAGCGTACCTAGCACTAGAGAGGTAGCCAAAAAGAATTATCCCAACAACGAAATCAAAACTTGCATTGAAGATAGAGACGTTAAAACCGCCCCAGAATAGCCACCGTCTATCGCCTCTTTCGTCGACAGCAGCTGATATTGAAGTAGCCCTAAGAACACCAAACAAAAGTACTGTCGAACGTCTTCGTCTAATCTCAGTCTCAACATCATAATTTTCGGATACCTAAACAGATAGTGCATGTGATTACGTCACAACCACATGTATATGTGAATCGGTCTAACAGGCTATAACCGCAACACGGAATTATCAAGTAGTATAATAACATCGATTAAACGCTCCGTTTCGCCAAGTACTTCGCTAGTATGACAAATAATAAATTGCAGCGAAAATCTAACCTTGACTAACTTATGTTAGAAAACTAGTGAAACATCAGAAGACACACGCGCTCTGTGTTTTTGTTTTGAACATTACTTAAATTCATGCTGATTATCTTTTATTTTGATCGTTAATTTCGTTAACGGGCGAACTGATAAATTTTATTTAAATCTTGCTTCCCCCGTGATAAGATCAACTGATAAGATCAACAGCAGGTGTCCATGGCCTTTGCCATGTTCGTAAAGAATTGTTAATGTAAGAGAAACTAGCCGATACCTAAGCGTAACGAGTGTCATAATTGAATTATATGGAATATGTATAAATGTATATATATGTCTAAAGCTAATACATAATTGCTTCCTAACAGCTTCATCAGTTTGTTTACGTCATCTTGGGCCCAACGATAACAACGACACAGTAAGAATGAACATAATTAAAACTAAACGCTGCGTGAGTAAAAAGTAACATAATGACATGACTTCTTGTATAGATATATGTATACATATGATAATTATGACGCCTATAAAATTCAATAATGAACCCGTTCTTGCTAATTAAAATACCTAACTATTACTTACTATTCTTACAATTTATATTAATGAATATGTACTGAACTTATATAGAACTAAGAATAATTATTAATATACCATAAAATTAATATTGGAATTATACTACAATGAATACCTAAATAATTGGTTGTCTGTCGAGTATCTATGTCAAACACGCGTAAGATAACTTAAGGTTGTAGAACCTTAGCTAAGGGGCAATGTAATCACAACCCTCACCCTCACAACACAACATTGTCATGGTTGGGAGGGTGAAGAACAGGAAGAACCAACACCATCACTTCCTGATTTAAGTTTAGTATTTCGGAACATTTCGATTAACCTGGTCAGTATTTGCAGTTGATAATAGCAAGAGTTACTTTCAAATAATTAGTTTGTTTTAGTAGAAACCAGCGCACTAATTTAAATGTAGAAGTTATAAGTATAGTGGGCTAGGAAGAATCCCGACCAATCCGACGAGCTAGAACCGAGCTTAGCAAGAGTGCGCTACCCCAACCCCTGCTATACACCTGAAGAGGACTCTTTAAGTCAGTATATAACATCCGCTGATAGAGGAGACAGCTCTAGAATAATCTAGAGTACAGTCGGGTACATATTTATAATCTAACATCAAATATGGAGTGTCCAGTCGAATGTCGACTGTTAAGAGATTTATAACAGTCTTATAATGTTTTATTTTTGAATATATAGCCTCATCCATATAGCTTGTATGTACCAAAGACTGACACAAGACAAAACACACAAGGAACACTACAGAGCGGAACGGTGGCCTCGATATTACTTATATCAACACGACGGCATTGATCGGGTACATCTGCACTTCTTTCCAGTTCAGCAACACGTGCTTTCAACTCAGCAAAGTTTTTTCGAGCGGTGTACAAGTTGAGTTGGCTCATAATAGCTGTAAGTTCATCACCTGCCGCCACTTTCACAAGTTCAGCTTCTGTACCCGACGTGTTCGAACTTGCTCGATTCCATTCGTTTACTTGCATATCGGGTGAATTTGGAAGCACCGGCGAAAAAGTTGGTAACAAAGCGGATGCTCCTGTCTGAACCCCTTCTACTTCCTAATTGGGCTGTTCCACAATTTGCGCCGAACCAGCAGCACCTGCACACTGGCCGCCAGGCATGGTAAAAACACCAGCATCTTCATCTCCAGGGACTTGCGCAACATTTTCGGTCTCGTCCATTACCGATTTTGCAATAGAACGCAATTGATAAATTGACGCCTCAATGCCAACGGGAACTTTAATCTCAGCCAACAAGCCCAGCAATTCGGATTTATTTAATTTGATTATATCGGCATATTTCATCTAACGGTGATCTTTTTGTGCAAACTCCACACCTGATTTGTAAACTTGTCTATTTTTAAAGCAAATTTTATGTCGGATGGTGGTAGATTCTTAATTTCACAAATTCTTAAATCACTTAGAACTATCGTCTCTTGCGCTTGGGCGATTAATTATCGCTGACGGGCTTTGCCCGAAATACTATCGCATACAACACAAGAATTGTCGAACTGAAAATACTAAATACTTTAATAGAAAACCACGTAGCCGATGCTCTTTCAAGAGTAACAAGAAAGATGGCTCTAGTCGGGAGGTCCAGACTAGGAGATACCCTGAACCTAGCGGCAACCTATCGTTACATGGATTCATTAAACCCCTCTACATTCATACTCACGACACCAAAGTCGCACGTAGTAAATAAAATAATAAAAAAATAATTATTCGCGCTCGCTTTTAATATTTGTCTCCGACAAAATCTGAGATTGGACACACACGTACAACCAATCGCTTGAGAATTCAAAAAGAATGTGCATATTAATATGTATGTATGTGGGTATGGGTGCACACGCATGCAGAAAACGTCTGCGCTTGGAGCTTGCCACCACGTGGTTTGCCAATATGCAAATACCTTTTCTTTAATAACTTCTGTTTTTCTAAACCGATTTTGATAAAATTTGTGTTAATGCATTCTTACTATAAAATAGACCATTTATATAGCAGCCTATACCAAATTTGGTGGCTCTGGCTTTTAAAGTTTCAGAGATATGCTCAAGCAGCTGCGCTTGGCCCCCAATTTGGAAAGTTAATTCCTAAATAATTCCTAAATTAAAAATAGGATCGTTATGAAATTTTCAGGACGTAACATATGCACTGAAATCTGTGTACAAATCAAAGCACACGTCTGTAGAACTTGATTTGCGCTTATGTTGTTTTTTTTTATAAGGGGGCGGAGGTATCCAAAATGAATTAATTTGTCATCGACTGTCTTGCTGGAAATGAAACATTTCTGAGACCAATCGGCATCCTTAGGTATTCAAACTGACCATCAGGAGGCACAAATGCGGTATATTTAACAGAAACCTTTTCTACTCCTACATGGTGAAATCCACTTCTTAGATCTTCTGTAGAGAACACGGTCTTTCCTTCTAGATATTCTAAACAGTCGTCAATAGGTGGCAGCGGAAAATTATCTCAAACGGTTTTCTTGTTTAATCCACGGTAATCAACACAAATTCGAACTTTACCATCTTTATTTTTAGCAAGGACAACAGTTAACGCGTATGGAGAATTACTATGTAAAATCACTCCACTTGCTAACAGTTCATTCACGATATCTGTTACTTTTCCTCTCTCATGATACGACAGGCTCCTAGGGGTACTGTAAAACTGGGCTGTATCAGTCAAGTGTATACTGACAATTTAGTGAATCACGTGACCCGGAGAAAATTTGCTGACATAATGACCATTTACAACCTCTCCGCACATTTGCATTATGTCAATTCCAAACTCACAGCCTACGTCTACAGTTTTATTAAACAATATGTAACAAACCGACTGCATCTCGCGAAGCCAACCTCGAAACGACTCGGCCTGTGATTCATTCATGTTTACAGAGGCGTTATCACAATTATTAGCTAAGTCTTTTGAATTAATGTAATTATACATATTATTATAGTTTTGAATAAGAGCAAACAGCGACACAACTGATTTATAAACTAAGGCAATTGTGTTATTAACTGAAATTGTATTTTGTTCACTTTCTTTTGAACCATTACACTTGATAAGTTTAAGTTTGAATAATTTGAGAACATCTCTTCAGAGGAGTAGCGGCGTAGGCAGTATTAAAACCGGAATAACAAAAACTTCAATATCATAATATTCTTCTTTAAACAAAACAAAAAAATCACATTTCCGTAAGTCAATATTGATTTGCCACCGAGTCCACGGAATCGACTATTCTCTAGTTTGCCATTCAATGTCGATTGTGGAAATAGAGATTTACTTTCGAAGCTTACTGGGCTTCCGGTGTCTAATAAGCAGAAACATTATTAATATTAGCGCATGCCTCTTTACTAGGTATTCTTAAACTTACTAAATGGACAAACCGATTTATCAACAATAAGCTCTGCATCCTCCTTAGTAGCTATGGCGGCAGTTTAGCTGCGCTTTGGGCCCTGCCGATATAGCTCATCATCCGAAGTGTAATAATATAACAGAGGGGCATATCCGGTACGGTCTCCAATGCCATCAACTACATATTTGACAACGTCTGCCTCCTCGAACATGCCCTGCTGGGAGATGTTTCGCATAGCGATGAAACATTGCAAAAGGGATTCATCTTTTTCCAACGGACGGTTTTTTAGTCGGACAACTTTGTGGTTAGACATTCCTAATCCAAAAACTGTAATCAAGGAATCGCGCAGCTCACCCCATGTAGTTGTCTTCTCGTCTCCAGAAAAGAACGGAACGGTGGCCTCGATATTACTTATATCAACACGACGGCATTGATCGGGTAGATCTGCACTTCTTTCCAGTTCAGCAACACGTGCTTTCATGTACAAGTTGAGTTGGCTCATAATGCTGTGAGTTCATCACCTGCCGCCACTTTCACAAGTTCAGCTTCTGTACCCGACTTGTTCGAACTTGCTCGATTCCATTCGTTTACTTGCATATCGCATATTGCAATTTGCAAGCACCGGCGAATAAGTTGGTAACAAAGCGGATGCTCCTGTCTGAACCCCTTCTACTTCCTCATTGGGCTGTTCCACAATTTGCGCCGAACCAGCAGCACCTGCACACTGGCCGCCAGGCATGGTAAAAGCACCAGCATCTTCATCTCCAGGGACTTGCGCAACATTTTCGTCCATTACCGATTTTGCAATAGAACGCAATTGATAAATTGACGCCTCAATGCCAACGGGAACTTTAATCTCAGCCAACAAGCCCAGCAATTCGGATTTATTTAATTTGATTATATCGGTATATTTCATCAAACGGTGATCTTTTTATGCAAACTCCACACCTGATTTGTAAACTTGTCTATTTTTAAAGCAAATTTGATGTCGAATGGTGGTAGATTTTAACGTTTTCCTTATTTCTCTTAATTTCACAATGTTTCGTTTCGTTCCGCCATCTTTAGAGTAAAATTACTTAGAACTATCGTCTCTTGCGCTTGGGCGATTAACTGTTGCTAACGAGCTTTGCCCGATTTACTATCGCATACAACACAAGAATTATCGAACTGACAATACTAAATACTTAAATAGAAAACCACGTTGCCGATGCTCTTTCAAGAGTAACTAGAAAGATGGCTTTAGTCGGGAGGTCCCGACTAGAAGATACCCTGAACCTAGCGGTAACCTGTCTTTACATGGATTCATTAAACCCCTCTGCATTCATACTCACGACACCAAAGCCGCACGTAGTAAAATAAAATAATAAAGAAACAGCTGACGCGTATGGAGAATAACTATGTTGAATCACTCCACTTGCTAACAGTTCATTCACGGTATCTGTTATTATTCCTCTTTCATGATACGACAGTCTCCTAGGGGCACTATAAAACGGAGTTGTATCAGTCAAGTGTATACTCATCTGACACTTTGGTGGTCCATGACCCGGAGAAAATTTGCTAACATGTAATGACCATTTACAACTTCTCTGCACATTTGCATTATGTCAATTCCAAACTCACAGCCTACGTCAACAGTTTTATTTAACAATATGGAACAAACGGACTTCATCTCGCGAAGCCAACGTCGAAACGACTCGGCCTCTGATTCATTCATGTTTACAGAGGCGTTATCACAATTATTAGCTAAGTCTTTTGAATTAATATAATTATACATATTATTATAGTTTTGAATAAGAGCAAACAGCGACACAACTGATTTATAAACTAAGGCAATTGTGTTATTAACTGAAATTGTATTTTGTTGACTTTCTTTTGAACCACTACACATGATAAGTTTAAGTTTTAATAATTTGAGAACGTCTCTTCCGAGAAGCACCGGCGTATCCAGTATTAAACCCGGAATAACAAAAACTTCAATTTCATAATATTCTTTTTTAAACAAAACAAAAAATTTAACTTTTCCGTAAGTCAATATGGAATTGCCACTGAGTCCTCGGAATCGACTATTCTCCAGTCTGCCATTCAATGTCGATTGTGGAAATAGAGATTTACTTGCGAAGCTTACTGGGCTTCCGGTGTCTAATAAGGCAGACCCATTATTAGCATTGGTGCATCCCTCTTCACTAGGTATTCTTAAACTTACTTCATGGGCAAGCGATTTATCATCAATAAGCTCTGCATTCTCCTTAGTACCCATGGCGGCAGTTTGGCTGCGCTTTGAGCACTGCCGATATTGGTGTCCTGTTTGAAAACAGTTAAAGAAGCCTCCTTTCGGTCTCTTGGCACGCCGACACTCCGTGCTGATATGCCCCATCTGGCGCCAATTGTATATTGGGTACGCGAGTAACGACAGATACACGAGGAGTGTACTCTTTCTTCTGTACGGTTGGCAGCACGTTTTGGTAGCGCGTCATCCTCTGACGCAAATCGTCCAACGAAGTGCAATAATATAACGGAGCGGCGTATCCGGTACGATCCCCAATGCCATCAACTATATATTTGACAACGTCCGCCTCCTCGAACTTGCCCTGCTGTGAGATGTTCCGCATAGCGATGAAATACTGCAAAAGGGATTCACCCTTTTCCAACGGACGGTTTTGTAGTCGGCGGACAACTTCGTGGTTGGACATTCCTAATCCAAAAACTGTAACCAGGGAATCACGCAGCTCACCCCATGTAGTTGTCTTTTCATACAGCATATACTCCTTGGCAAATCCGCGTAACAGCCGATTGGCGAGCGACCAGCATTGGCTGTCGGTGAGTTTGTAAACACTGGCCGTTTTTACCAGCTCTAAGGTCCAAATGTGAACGGATATGTGGTCGTCTCCAGAAAAGAACGGATCGGTGGTCTCGATATCGCTTATATCAACACGACGGCGTTGATCGGGTACATCTGCACTTCTTTCCAGTTCAGCAACACGTGCTTTCAACTCAGCAAAGTTTTTTCGAGCGGTGTACAAGTTGAGTTGGCTCATAATGCTGTGAGTTCATCACCTGCCGCCACTTTCACAAGTTTAACTTCTGTGCCCGACGTGCTCGAACTTGCTCGATTCCATTCGTTTACTTGCATATCGGGTGAATTGGCGAGCACCGGCGAAAAAGTTGGTAACAAAGCGGATGCTGCTGTCTAAGCCCCTTCTACCGGCTGTTCCATAATATGAGCCGAACCAGCAGCATCTGCACACTGACCGCCAGACATGGTAACAGCATCAGCATCTTCGTCTCCAAGGACTTGTGAAACATTTTCGGTCACGTCCATTACCGATTTTGCTATAGAACGCAGTTGATAAATTTACGCCTCAATGCCAACGGGAACTTTTCGCTCAGCCAACAGGCCCAGCAATATGAATTTATTTAATTTGATTATATTGGCGTATTTCATCAAACGGTGATCTTTTTGGGCAAACCCCACACCTAATTTAAAAGCTTGTCTGTTTTTAAACAAATTCGATGTCGGATGGTTGTAGATTTTAACGTTTTTCTTTATTTCTCTTAATTTCACAATGTCTCGTTTTGTCCCGCCATCTTAAGATTAAAAACTTAGAACTCCCGTCTCTAGCGCTGGGGCGATTAACTATCGCTGACGGGCTATGCCCGATTTACTATCGCATACAACACTAGAATTATCGAACTGGAAATATTTAATACTTACCCGTTTACAGGAGGTATCCAAAACCCATAATATTCATAATATGCAGATCATTCAGAATATATTAAACCAAATTTGGTGACTCTAGCTCTTATAAAAAAAACCGGTTAAAAACCTGATAAATATCGATAATAAGAAAACGGGGCAGGTTATCGATCATTTGAAACTTGATCTGAGTATGGTATACACGAACTTGAAAAGGCCAAATTCAGCAATCTAGCTCTTGCAGTTGGTGAGATCGACGCGCAACCACGAAGCCATTCGCAACCGCAGAGAAAATTATTAAATTATCAGGAGACAACGACATCGGCGAGGGAAAAGTAATCAACGGCACGATCGACTTAATTTTTGAGTAAGAACCAGAGAGCAGCTAAGCCAGGATGACGGGGAGCTAGAGCAACAGGAGAGTTCGTTAAGGAAAATAAAGTCAAATTTTGTGGGAAAGCTGACCAGCGTTTCGCGAGGTAGGTGGGGCAATTTTAAGGAGTGCGGTTAAGAGTTGACATTAATTTTTGAAAGAGAGTAAAATTTAGAAAAGAAAAATAAAACCTCACGAGAGATTACAATTGCAAATAAACCGATTGCAAGTGGGCGGATTTCCAACCGATAGCCACCCAGTCCTTAGACTTTTCAATGTCGCACTGCCTACGCCTGCCCATATCCGCTGCGATGATTTTTGGTCTTTCTACCTGTATGTGGGCTGACCAGCTGTTTAGCTTTTCGTAACCCAGGTCTCGTTGACCAGTAGAATCCTCTCTCCATCTTTGACCATTCCTCTATTAACTCTTTGGCAGAGACCCAGCTTAACCCACAAAAGGATTCAGGTCCAAGAAGAGGGTTGCAAAACCAGCCCTAATTAACCCGTCGTGGCCGGAAATTCCGGAATGCCCAGAGACCCAACAAAGTGTGACCCAACCAGTCTCGAGGTAATCCTCCATTAGGAAAGAGTTTGAATGGCTGCTTGGCTATCTGAAAAGATATTTATGGTTGCTTCTCTTATCCCCTTGTAGAGGATATGTCTGGAGCAGGAGTCAATGGCGTGGATCTCCGATTGAAAAACACAGGGCCAGGTATCCATTGCAATCGAGATTTTCGAGTTGGGTCGTGTGATCCCCGCAACAACCGCTTGATTAGATTTTGATACGTCTGTAAACCACTGCAGGCTCATGCGATCATAACATGGGACACCATCATCCCATTACCTACAGTCTGGAATAAGGAGTCCTAAATTTCGCACCGAAAAAAATTTCCTATGTCTGCTGCTAGCAAGCCATTGGTGAGGTTAATCGTCAGAAGGATCAAAGAAGCTACCTTCCGTATGTGAAAATGCAGTGGATTCAATCCTAAGACTGTCTACAGTGCTGCAGTAGGTTATGTACGCATGACACCCGTGAGCGATAGGCATACGAGTCGCTGAAGCTTGCTGCATTATTGTGTGGCGGTAGCCTACTGGCCCTTTGGCCACCAGACGAGGGCAGCGTAAGTGACAACAGGCATAACTACCAAACTGTACAGCCATTTGATGGATTTGGAGTCTAAGCCCCACGTTTTACCAAAGAGGCAACGACATGCCCCCATGGCATGAGTATCTTTGGTCAACGTTTTGTTTAAGTGCGAGTTCCAGTTAAAACTCTTATCCAGATTAACACCGAGATATTTGACCTCACTGGAGAGCTCGACCAGTGAGAGCTCCCACCAGTGTAGAGCTGTCCGACATCGATGTTGTACCGTTTCATGAAGGGAGAGATAACCTTCTGTTGGTTGATATTGAGACATCTTAGGGTATTGTTGAGTGCCGTTTGCATCAATTCGGTGATGGTTAAGCCGAACTTTCCGGAGACTATTATTGCCAGGTTGTATATGGTGCAGGGGATTGGTATCTTGCAATCTGCACCGGATATGCAAGTCCAACAGGCGTTCTGCGGTCTTAGGTTGATCGAAGGGAATAAAAACCACATTTAACTTCCTCCAATATACACCCAAGTGAAGCTCGCCCTAATTAGTCCAATTAGTGGACTAAGTATATCTTCTAGGCTGTGTTGCAGGAGGGCCGGGAAAATCAGGTCACCCCTCGGGGCTTTGAAGGAAGCGAATGATATAATGGCCCATCTGACCTTGTCAGCATCGAAAATAACAGCCGACAGACTGTAACCACGTCTAGCTGGTGTTTCAGTATCCCCATCATTACAGAGATTTTCCGGGCTTATAACAGAACTAGGGAAATTCACCTGAAGCAGTAGCTCAAGCGTTTTTCGTCGATCCTGTGTGTAAAAACAATCTGATCTTTTCAGGAGCCCCACACCATGAGATGACCCACTGGCCAATACCTTTTGCAGTCTCGCTACTTCTGGAAGTGACTCCACACTTTCACAGTAGGTGCGCCAAGTATCGCGTTTGGCGAGTCTAATGTTCTTATTATACTCAGTGAGTGCGCATTTGTCTGTGTCCCACGAGTCTCTTTTTGACTTGGCGCTATTAAAGAGCCGTCTAACATCCTTTCTTTGATTTGTCAGGCCTTCGCTTCACTACCATGTTAGGAGGCTAAAAGCACAACATGAATTTGTCTTGACGCCAACTCTATCTCCCTCGTGGAGTTAATGCTGGCAGCAAGTTGATTAACAGTCGAAACCACTAAGGCTTTGTACATATCCCAATTTGTATTCATTAATTTAAAAGAATTGGAAAGGAGATCCGCTTGGCGTGGGAGATCAAATCTGATGTGCTGGTGATCTGATAGAGTGGCCTCATCGGTAGCCCGCCAATTCTTGATAAAATCGGACAAAGAACTACCAGCCAGGGTGAGATCTAGTCCTTTTTCCCTGATTGCGTTTATAAAAGTGGGTTTGCACCCTCTATTTGCTACATCTAATTGACTACACAAAAGATATTCAAGAAGGCACTCGCCCCCTTTTGTTGACGTCACTACTAGCCCAGATAGTGTGATGGGCGTTGGAGTCACAGCCAATGTTCGTCCTACGGCGGAAGTCGACGAACCACTGAACGTCAATCGGCGGTGCGTCGTCGGTGTCGCCAGGAAATTATGCAGACGCCACTACAATTTCCTTCGCTCCTTCTGCCGGAGCCACCTCAATGGTTGGCGAAACTTGGTCCCTTGAGATTAAGTTTGTTAGAGGGAAGTACCTTACGCTTTTATCCACAAGGACAGCTGCGCGAGGCACTCCACATCAGCCACAGCTTAATCCTCGGACCTGGCCACCAATCAACCATGGTTCTTGGAGGAGAGCCAGGTTGATGTTTTGCTCGGCGAAAATCCTCCACATGCTGGCCGACGCTCCTCTAGCGTGGTGCAGGTTCACCTGAAGCACCTTAATTGTGCTCATTCTCTTTCGCTGAGAGTGCTCAACCGCTTTTGCCTTGTCGGAAGTCGTTCCCACGAACACCCTTCGGTAGCTTGGACGCTTTGGACCTCATTGTACTTTGCGCCTTACTAGCTGGCAGTCGCTGCTGCTGGGGCCCCGGATTGCTTGCGCTCGAGGTCCGGCGGTGGACCGACCCAGCAGTCAAGCTAGAGGCGGGACCCGAGCCGGGTTCCGGGTAAGTGGTTGGGTCAGCAGCAGCCGGCTATGAGACTGTTGCTGGAGCGTCTCTCGTAGAGGGACCGTAGCTGCTCTTTTCCTTAAGTGCCGTGTTCTTAAGGATAAGTCTGGTCCTGCCACAACAGTACTGGCTTTCCGCCGCAAATTCCGGAATGCCCTGAGACCCAACAAAGTGCGACCCGGTTTCGATGTGAAAGTTGGTGGAGACAATTTCAGCAATCCGCAAACAGTCTCGGGGAAATCCTCCATGAGGAAAGAGCTTGAATGGTTTCTTGGCTATCTGAAAAGATATTTATGGTGGCTCTTCTTATCCCCTTGTCAAGGATATGTCTGGAACAGGACTCAATGGCGTGGATCTCCGATTGAAAAATACAGGGCCAGGTATCCATTGCAATCGAGATTTTCGAGTTGGGTCATGTGATCCCCGCAACAACCGCTTGATTAGATTTTGATACGTCTGTAAACCACTGCAGGCTCATGCGATCATAACATGGGACACCATCATCCCATTACCTACAGTCTGGAATAAGAGTATTAAATTTCGCACCGAAAAAAATTTCCTATGTCTGCTGCTAGCAAGCCATTGGTGAGGTTAATCGTTAGAAGGATCAAAGAAGCTACCTTCCGTATGTGAAAATGCAGTGGATTTAATCCTAAGACTGTCTACAGTGCTGCAGTTGGTTATGTACGCATGACACCCGTGAGGGATAGGCATACGAGTCGCTGAAGTTTGCTGCATTTTTGTATGGCGGTAGCCTACTGGCCCTTTGGCCACCATACGAGGGCAGCGTAAGTGACAACAGGCATAACTACCAAACTGTACAGCCATTTGATGGATTTGGAGTCTAAGCCCCACGTTTTACCAAAGAGGCGACGACATGCCCCCATGGCATGAGTATCTTTGGTCAACGTTTTGTTTAAGTGCGAGTTCCAGTTAAAACTCTTATCCAGATTAACACCGAGATATTTGACCTCACTGGAGAGCTCGACCAGTGAGAGCTCCCACCAGTGTAGAGCTGTCCGACATCGATGTTGTACCGTTTCATGAAGGGAGAGATAACCTTCTGTTGGTTGATATTGAGACATCTTAGGGTATTGTTGAGTGCCGTTTGCATCAATTCGGTGATGGTTAAGCCGAACTTTCCGGAGACTATTATTGCCAGGTTGTATATGGTGCAGGGGATTGGTATCTTGCAATCTGTCGAAACCACTAAGGCTTTGTACATATCCCAATTTGTATTCATTAATTTAAAAGAATTGGAAAGGAGATCCGCTTGGCGTGGGAGATCAAATCTGATGTTCTGGTGATCTGATAGAGTGGCCTCATCGGTAACCCGCCAATTCTTGATAAAATCGGACAAAGAACTGCCAGCCAGGGTGAGATCTAGTCCTTTTTCCCTGATTGCGTTTATAAAAGTGGGTTTGCACCCTCTATTTGCTACATCTAATTGACTACACAAAAGATATTCAAGAAGGCACTCGCCCCCTTTTGTTGACGTCACTACTAGCCCAGATAGTGTGATGGGCGTTGGAGTCACAGCCAATGTTCGTCCTACGGCGGAAGTCGACGAACCACTGAACGTCAATCGGCGGTGCGTCGTCGGTGTCGCCAGGAAATTATGCAGACGCCACTACAATTTCCTTCGCTCCTTCTGCCGGAGCCACCTCAATGGTTGGCGAAACTTGGTCCCTTGAGATAAAGTTTGTTAGAGGGAAGTACCTTACGCTTTTATCCACAAGGATAGCTGCGCGAGACACTCCACATCAGCCACAGCTTAATCCTCGGACCTGGCCACCAATCAACCATGGTTCTTGGAGAAGAGCCAGGTTGATGTTTTGCTCGGCGAAAATCCTCCACATGCTGGCCGACGCTCCTCTAGCGTGGTGCAGGTTCACCTGAAGCACCTTAATTGTGCTCATTCTCTTTCGCTGAGAGTGCTCAACCGCTTTTGCCTTGTCGGAAGTCGTTCCCACGAACACCCTTCGGTAGCTTGGACGCTTTGGACCTCATTGTACTTTGCGCCTTACTAGCTGGCAGTCGCTGCTGCTGGGGCCCCGGATTGCTTGCGCTCGAGGTCCGGCGGTGGACCGACCCAGCAGTCAAGCTAGAGGCGGGACCCGAGCCGGGTTCCGGGTAAGTGGTTGGGTCAGCAGCAGCCGGCTATGAGACTGTTGCTGGAGCGTCTCTCGTAGAGGGACCGTAGCTGCTCTTTTCCTTAAGTGCCGTGTTCTTAAGGATAAGTCTGGTCCTGCCACAACAGTACTGGCTTTCCGCCGCAAATTCCGGAATGCCCTGAGACCCAACAAAGTGCGACCCGGTTTCGATGTGAAAGTTGGTGGAGACAATTTCAGCAATCCGCAACCAGTCTCGGGGAAATCCTCCATGAGGAAAGAGCTTGAATGGTTTCTTGGCTATCTGAAAAGATATTTATGGTGGCTCTTCTTATCCCCTTGTCAAGGATATGTCTGGAGCAGGACTCAATGGCGTGGATCTCAGACTGAAAAACACTGGGCCAGTTATCCATTGCAATCGAGATTTTGGTGTTGGGTCCTGTGATCCCCACACAACCCCTTGATTAGTTTTTGATCCGTCATTTATCATCACTGGAGAGCTTGACGGGTGTCCCACCGATGTAGAGCTGACCGACCGTTTCGTGAAGGGGACGATAATCGCCTTCTGTGGGTTGATATTGAGACCCACATCTGTGCACCATCTTAGGGCCGTGTTGAGTGCCGTTTGCATCAATTCGGTGATGGTTAAGCCGAACTTTCCGGAGACTATTATTGCCAGGTCATCTGCATACCCTATGGTATCGATGCCTAGCTCCGATAGTTTCACCAGTAGTTCATCTATCACTAAGGACCAAAGAAGGGGAGACAGAGTTTCTCGTCGATCCTGTGTGTAATAACCATCTGTTCTTTTTGGGAGCCCCACACCATTAGATGACCCTCTGGTCAATACCTTCTGCAATCTCGCTGCTTCTGGGAGTGACTCCACACTTTTGCCAGGTGTCGCGTTTGGCGCGTCTAATGTTTTATTATGCTCAGCGAGCGCGTATCTGTATGAGTCCCAATTTGTTTTCTTTGGGTTAAAAGATTTGGAAAGGAGCTCGGCCTGGGAGATCAAATCTGATGTGCTGGTGATCTGAAAGAGTGGCCTAATCGGTAACCCGCCAATTTTTAAGGAAATCGGAGAAAGAACTGCTAACCAGAGTGAGGTCTAGTACCTCTTCCCTGATTTCGTTTATAAAAGTGAGTGCCTTACGCTTTTATCCAAAAGGATAGCTGCAACTTAATACTCGGATTTGGCTACCAATCAGCCATGGTTCTTGGAGGAGAGCCAGGTTGATTTTTTGCTCGGCGAAAATCCTGAACAGGTAGGTGAGAACTGACCTTCGCCATAACCTTACCGGTCGTGCACGCTACGGTGTCTTAACCTCGGGCAAGGTCAGGTGTAGGCGAGGCGTGCTGCCTTTCTTTTCTGTTCGTTCTGCTTACGCAGCCAGTACCCGCTACGTTGTCTAACCTCAGATGTGGCTGGACGTGGGTTAGAACTGATCTTCGCCATAACCTTACCGATCGTGCACGCTACTCTGCCCTAGCGCCCACCAGTGCCTGCTACGCTGTTAACCTCAGAGTTGGCGGAGTATGGACGAGAACCGACCGCCGCCGTAACCTTACCGGTCGTGCACGCTATGATGGTTAACATCGTGTACTATCGGACGTAGGCATGGCGTGCTGCCTTCGCTCCAGTTCGCTGCGTGGACGCACTAACTCAGACATGGCCAAGCGTACGCGAGGCCAAACGCCGTCATAGTTTTATCGATCGCACATGCCATGGTGTCCAACCTCGTGTATGCTTGAGTATAAGTGCGGCATACTACCGTTGCATGGTTCAAATACTACCATCCCGTTTTGTTCTGCGTGCGTCTGACGGCGCTGCGACGAAAGTTTACCTTCGGGGGTCCTCGTTTGTTAAATCAAGGGACAACATTTCGGGCCACTCAACTCCATTCGAGTTGCCCCCTAGAACCCTCTAATTGGGTCCCGGCACTTGTATATATTCTGTAGGGGCCACCCCTGGACAGACTGAGTGATACCCCAGCCTAAGAAACTACCTTACAGACGGCGCCAGAGCTGGGACTCCAGGGTATTATTTAATAGAAGAGGTGAACATCTTTCGTGGTCTATAGACCCACAAGTACCACACAGATGCTCTGGAACGACAATAGCATCGAGAGAGCAACATGGGCAGCGCAGTCGCAAAGCAAGTTGAGCGCAGAGAGCTAAGCAACAGTCAAGCTGTTGATAAATCGAGGAGTCGATATGGGAGCAGCCATGAAGCCAGTCGCAGCCGCGGAGAAAATTATTAAATTATCAGGAGTCAACGACAGCGTCGAGGGAATTGAGATCAACGGCACGATCGACTTAATTTTTGAGTAAGAACCAGAGAGCAGCTAAGACAGGAGGACGAGGAGCGAGAGCCACAGGAGAGTTCGTCACGGAAAATAAAGTCAAATATCGTGGGTAAGCTGACCGGCGTTTGGCGAGGTAGGTGGGGCTATTTTTTATACAATTGGAAATAAACCGTGTGCAAGTGAGCGGATTTCCATGCGATAGCCACCCAGTCCTTAGACACTTCACTGTCATTCTGCTTACGCCGCCAGTACCCGCTGCGGTGTTTAACCTCAGGTGTGCCTGCACGTGGGTGAGAATCGACCGCCGCCGAAACCTTACGTTCATGCACGCTTCTTTTTTGTCTCGAGGTAATGAGGAAGGAGCTTTAATGGCTGCTTGGCTATCTGAAAAGATATTTATGGTGGCTCTTCTTATCCCCTTATCAAGGATATGTCTGGAACAGGACTCAATGGCGTGGATCTCAGATTGAAAAACATTTGGCCAGGTACCCATTGCAATCGAGATTCTGCTATTGGGTCCTGCGATCCCCACACCAACCCCTTGATTAGTTTTTGATCCGTCTGTGAACCACTGCAGGCTCATGCGATCATTGCAAGGATTGCTATCATCCCATTCCCTACGGTCTGGAATAAGAGTCCTAAACTTCGCCTCGAAGAAAACTTCCGTGGTCTTTAAATCCATTCTGTCGCAGATCCCTAAGCCAGGAATAGTTTTCACTAGACTAGTTTGTCCTATGTCTGCTGCTAGCAACCCATTTGTGAGTTTAATCCTTAGAAGACTCAAAGAAGCTACCTTCTTTATGTGCAAATGCAGTGGATTCAGTTCTAAGATAGTTTACACTGCTGCAGTAGGACATGTACGCACGACACCCGTGAGGGATAGGTATACGAGCCGCTGAAGGTTGCTGCATTTTTGTATCGGTGATGGTTAAGCCGAACATTCTGGAGACTATTATTTTAAGGTCATCTACATGGTATCGATGCCTAGCTCCGATAGTTTGACCAGTAGTTCATCTATCACTAGGGACCACAGATGGGGAGACAGAACCCCACCCTGTGGGCAACCTTTGACCGCTCTGATGCGGACAGTGGTGGCGTCCATTGAAGATTTAATGTCTCTGTGCATAGGCATTCTCTCTATCCCGGTAATAGAGAAGGAGTCAACCCCCCTAGATGCTAACGCCCTGGTTATTGACTGATAGTCAGTATTGTCGAAAGGCCCCTCGACGTCTAGGAAGGAGCACAAAGCAATTTCCTTCCCATGATTACATGGATTTTTCGGGTTTATAACAGAACTAGGGAAATGCACCTGAAGCAGTAGCTCTAGAGTTTCTCGTCGATCCTGTGTGTAATAACCATCTGTTCTTTTTAGGAGCCCCACACCATTAGATGACCCTCTGGTCAATACCTTTGCAATCTCGCTGCTTCTGGGAGTGACTCCAAACTTTTGCCAGGTGTCGCGTTTGGCGCGTCTACTGTTTTTATTATACTCAGCGAGCGCGTATCTGTATGAGTCCCAATTTGTTTTCTTTGGGTTAAAAGATTTGGAAAGGAGCTCCGCTCGGCCTGGGAGATCAAATCTGATGTGCTGGTGATCTGAAAGAGTGGACAAAAAACTGCTAACCAGAGTGAGGTCTAGTACCTCTTCCCTGATTGCGTTTATAAAAATGAGTTTGCACCGTCTTTTGGTACATCTAATTGACCACACAAAAGATATTCAAGAAGGCACTCACCCCCTTTGTTGACGTTACTACTACCCCAGATATTGTGATGGGCGTTGGCTTCACAGCCAATGACTAGCTGTTTGTTCGTCCGGCAGAAGTCGACGAACCGCTGAACCTCAACCGGCGGTGCGTCGTCGGTGTCGCCAGGAAAATATGCAGACGCCTTTACAATTTCCTTCGCTCCATCCTGGAGATAAAGTTTAGAAGAAAGTGCCTTACGCTTTTATCCAAAATGGTAGCTATGCAAAGCACTCCACCCAATCGGTCATATAACAATTTCAATGAGCCGCAACTTAATACTTTGGCCACCAATCAGCCATGGTTCTTGGAGGAGAGCCAGGTTGATGTTTTGCTCGGCGAAAATCCTGAACAGGTAGGTGAGAACTGACCTTCGCCATAACCTTACCGGTCGTGCACGCTAAGGTATCTTAACCTCGGGCAAGGTCAGGTGTAGGCGAGGCGTGCTGCCTTTCTTTTCTGTTCGTTCTGCTTACGCAGCCAGTAGCCGCTACGTTGTCTAACCTCAGATGTGGCTGGACGTGGGTTAGAACTGATCTTCGCCATAACCTTACCGATCGTGCACGCTACTCTGCCCTAGCGCCCACCAGTACCTGCTACGCTGTTAACCTCAGAGTTGGCGGAGTGTGGACGAGAACCGACCGCCGCCGTAACCTTACCGGTCATGCACGCTATGATGGTTAACATCGTGTACGATCGGACGAAGGCATGGCGTGCTGCCTTCGCTCCAGTTCGCTGCGTGGACGCACTACCTCAGGCATGGCCAGGCGAACGCGAGGCCAAACGCCGTCATAGTTTTATCGATCGCACATGCCATGGTGTCCAACCTCGTGTATGCTTGAGTATAAGTGCGGCATACTACCGTTGCATGGTTCAAATCCTACCATCCCGTTTTGTTCTGCGTGCGTCTGACGGCGCTGCGACGAAAGTTTACCTTCGGGGGTCCTCGTTTGTTAAATCAGGGGAAATCCTTCTATGGACAACATTTCGGGCCACTCAACTCCATTCGAGTTGCTCCCTCGAACCCTCTAATTGAGTCCCGGCACATATATATATTCTGTAGGGGCCACCCTGGACAGACTGAGTGATACCCCAGCCTAAGAAACTACCTTACAGACGGCGCCCGAGCTGGGACTCCGGGGTATTATTTAATAGAAGAGGTGAACATCTTTCGTGGTCTATAGACCCACAAGTAAAATCTATAAAAGATTTACGGCCGCACGCCAAGATTTTCCCGCAGCCGCCATTTTGATAGCGTCGCAAAACCAACATCAGCCGAGCGTTAACGGCAAGACCGTGTCACAGTTCGGCACATAAAGCAGAACAGTATAGAAACAACGCAGCATCAGCACACGAGGCAACTCACAATCGAGGAGGCAACATCAACGACAAAAATTATATAGAATCGAAAAAAAAGTAAATAAAAAAAGTATTATTCAACATGGGGGTACAGTGGATATCCTACCGGCGAAAGAATGAGCTACAAACCATTCTCAAGGAGTTTGAGCTGGACATCAATGACACGGTGGAGAGAGTTGGTATGTTTTTCGGGAACATGGCCACTCCCGAACCCAAGGCCGTGCCCCGCTCCCGTTCACTCAAGTTCGCCAACTTCAGAGGAGACCGATGCTAGATCCGACTTCTCCAGGAAATGGTCGCAGGTTCTGGTACCTTACGTCGCACACAACTGCCGTCAAATGCCAGTGGCCAGTTGCGGAGTACATCGCCTAGGAATAAACTTAAAGGGACCAAGATCGTCATGGACGCACTTCAGATCTCCGTTCCAGTCCGTGGACCAAACAAAACGACTGCTAAAATGCCCAGGGAGCCACCTCGAGACCAGGGGGCCCTCAACGCATTCGATGCTGTCCTACGGCAACAAGATCGTCCCCACTGCTCCGGTCTGGTCGACTGGCTACGCAAATGGGGCATCTTCAACGACGGGATCTCGGATCCTCTACGCTTCATGGAACATCTAGAGGCGATGGCCGCGGCTTACCAGGTTAACGTGCTGCTGACGGGGCGTACTTGCAAAGGATCTACGAGAACTTTCTTCTGGAATACCAGCTCTTCTCTCGTCGTCACGGGTTTGCTGCGTTAACGCAACTGACGCACCTAGTAGTAAACTTCGAGATAGCCCGGGACAACATCTAGCGACTAATCGGCAGACGAAAAGAGCGGTGCTCAGAACGCAATCGCTTACACAACCGCCGTAGGCAACACCAGCTCCAAAGTCGATCAGTCGATCTCGACCATAGAACCTCCTATCGACGTGCGAGTAGCATGCCGGAACTGTGGTCAAGCGGGGCACTTCTCTAGGGAGTGCCACCAACCCCGACCATTGTTCTGTTGGGATTGCGGACGCCGAGGGGTAAGAACAGTTGACTGCAGCTGAGCCCAGGTGGCGGGAAACGAGCAGCGTTCCTCCCCTCCAGGGGAAAGAACGGAGACAACGCAAAACCAACCCCGAAAATAGAACCCCGAAGAAATAGGCCAGTGTGAGGTCACGATACCAATGCTGGTGCTGCCCACCATACTGGACGACGTCATCCTAGGGGTAGATTTACTGTGCGAGATTGGCGCGAGGCTTAAATTAGAACCCACCCAGCTCAAATTAGAGCCCACCATCAACATCAACCTCGGAGAATCGACACCCGTTCACATCCCACGGAAATCGTTACGCAACGCGCAGCATCCACTGCGACTCAGCATCGTTACCAGGAGACCAAGTCAGTGACGGTTGTGCCAATACAGCAATGCTCCAAGGTGAATACGACGACTGTTGCGTCCGATGCAACAGCATCGTTACCAAAGGTCCGCACCAGCGCCTGCTGTGCCCAGGCAGCAATGCTCCGAGGCGACGACGACGAAGGTTGCATCCAATCAGCAGCGACGCGCAGTATCCGGTTCAAGCCAGCAACAACACCACGAAGCAATGACAAAGACCGCTTCACCCGCACAGCAGTGTTCCAGGACTGTCAAGCAAAACCACCACGAATCCCTTGCCACAATGGGAGAAACGGCACCCAACGGGGCAGACTGTGAGAGGGAGGAATGGATAGCACTCTTCCTGGAAACAGACCTTAGTAAATTTGCAGGACTCAAAGGTGTATCCCACATCGTGGAGCACACCATTACCATGCGTGGTGATCGTCCTATTAAGCAAAGGTACTGCCCAAAGAATCCGGCGATGCGGAAGATCATCTACGACCAGGTAGAAGAACTACTGCGGGGTGGCCGCATCGAGGCGTCAAAGGTCCCTCACAATGCGCCGATAGTACTAGTGGGCAAGAATACATACAGGTGCCATCCGAATGTGCATTGACTACCGGCAACTCAATGCTCGGTCTATCCCAGACGCATACCCTCTGCCTCGGATCCACCACACCTTGGAAAAGCTATGCAACGCAACGCATATCTCGACGTTGGACATAAAAAGGCGGGTATTGGCAAATCCCAATGGCGCCTACTAGCCGAGAATATATGGCTTTCACAGTCCCCGGCCGTGGACTATACTATTGAAAAGTCATGCTATTCGCCTTGCACTCAGCACCGGCAACGTTTCAGCGAGCACTCGACGAAGTCATTTGCCCAGACATGGAACTGCATGCTTTCACCTACCTTGACGGTGAATCAACGGCACTATGACCATCCAGGCCAGTGGTAACAGTGACGCCCTCCGCGATGACTACGATCTGGAACACATCGCTCGAGGCACCACCAGCCACGTGCACCCACCAAAGCCTGACCGTGCCAGCTAAGTTGTGGTCATCCCCACGCGAGACGTAATCACGTTAGGTATGCTCACGAAGGAACAGCCGGGAGCAGAAGACGAAGCTATCACACCCACCCCAACGGTGTCCAGTGTAGTAGCCCCCACAGACTGGAAGGTGTACACCAACGGGAGAAGATTGCCGGGCGACGTGGTGGAAAGGCTGCAGGTAAAGTGGCCCGGAGCGGTCCTAACGCCAGGTTCCGGAATCCAGCGGGGAGCACCACTTCCGGGTAAGGACGAACACCCGAAATCAGATTACTATCTCATCCCCACTCTGAAATAGGGAGAGAGTGTGACGCAACATGCTGCGCCTCAACAAAACGAAGTATTCTTAGTACTACATTTTCCATTTGGTTATATTTTTATTTTTTCTTTATAATAAGTAATAATATAAGCCGTCATGATAAGGTTAACCACAAAGGGCCCACAAATGCTCACACACGGTCGGAGCAACGACGAGAGCCAAAGCTAACAGACATGCAGATGCGCAAATCTTCACGAGAAACTAGCATTAGAAAACGGACGAAAGACACACACATACACGATCGGAGTACAGCAGAGAGCCAAAACGGGAAGGTAATAAAACTCAACAGCTGCGCACCGAGCTAGACATGCCGAAAAATACAGAGTCTCTGCAAGGACAATAGCATCGAGAGAGTAACAGGGTCGCAAAGCAAGTTGAGCGCAGAAAGCTGAGCAACAGTCATGCTGTTGCTAGATCGAGGAGTCGAATAGGGAGCAGCCACGAAGCCAGTCGCAGAAAATTATTAAATTATCAGGAGACAACGACAGCGTCGAGGGAAAAGAGATCAACGGCACGATTGATTTAATTTTTGAGTAAGAGCCAGAGAGCAGCTAAGACAGGAGGACGAGGAGCGAGAGCGACAGGAGAGTTCGTCACGGAAAAGATAATCAAATATCGTGGGTAAGCTGACCAGCGTTTCGCGTGGTAGGTGGGTCAATTTTTAGAAGTCCGGTTAAGAGTTGACATTAATTTTTAGAAGTGAAGGAAGAGCGGATTTCTACTCGATAGCCACCCAGTCCTTAGACTGTCACTGTCGTTCTGCTTACGCCGCCAGTACCTGCTAAGGTGTCTAACCTTAGGTGTGGCTGGACGTAGGTGGGAACAGACGTTCGCCATAACCTTACCGGTCGTGCACGCTACATTGTCTGGCATGGCGTGCTGCCTTCGCTCCAGTTCGCTGCGTGGACGCACTACCTCAAGCGTGGCCAGACGTACGCAAGACCAAACGCCGTCATAGTTTTACGATCGCACATGCCATGGTGTCCAACCTTGTGTATGATTGAGTATAAGTGCGGCGTGCTATTGTTGCATAGTTTAAATCCTATCCTCCCGTTGTGATCTGCCGGCACTGCGACGACAGTTTACCTAGGGCGTGACCCTTTTGTTAAATCAAGAGAAATCCTTCTATAGACAGCATTTCAGGCCACTCAATTTCATTCGAGTGGCTCCCTCGAACCCTCTTATTTGGTCCCGGCACTTATAAATATTCTGTAGTTGGCTCTTGGTCAGACTGAGTGATACCCCAGCCCAAGAAACTACCTTACAATACACCTACCAATTTACATTAAGTAAAACAATGTAAACCAGTTTTTGCCACCGTTGGAAGTTGCAATGTATGAATTCATTCATCATTTATTATTCTTCTTGTTAGATATACTTTGCTAAACTTATAAAAAAAAAGTGACAAAAAAGCCCCTACAAATCCACATCGAACCGTATTCGTATATTTTTCGCCAATAATTTTAAATATCTTTATAATTTCCGATCGTGATCATTTCACACAAAACGGGCGGAAAAACTTCAAATGCCTACGATAATACTGCGAATGTTGTTAACGTTGTCGAGGTCGTGGATACTACTACAAATGTGCAGCTAACTAACAAGCTGCTAATAGTCCTGTTCGTAATAGCCGCAATAGACATTCTTCTGAAGGTTTACTAACTCCATAAGAAGTCTTTGAGAAAGCGCTACATGAGCAGAACTAATGACCAAGACAATGTGTAAAAACAAAAGACGCTTTGTACGTGACGACTTAAATGTCCCCGATCACATTAAGGGCAATAAGTCAAATAAGCAATAAAATACTAGACCCCTATGCAATGGTCACAAATAGCAGAGCAAATTAAACAAAAATGAGCAGAGTTCGATAAATCGTACAAAAGTGACCCAAAATAGACACACCCAACCCTGTACTGTTAATAAAAACACTATTAACTTAGTGAAGATTTATAATGAGATACTGGAGTTGTTTCTACCAAACAAACATGGACTATCAGATCTTCACTGGACACAAGCTTCAGAAGTTATCAAACGTCTCAGAGATAACCTTATCTCAATACAAACAAGTGCGATTGCTCTAACCAGGAGTGCCCGAGGAGATACGCTGAACCCTGAGGCGGGCTGTCGTTGCATACCTTTAATTAAAGCCCTCTGCATTCATACACACGACACCACAGCCGCACTTAGGAAGTTCGCGCTACGCGCTCGCTTTTAGTATTTGCGGACAAACTTAAGTATGCCACAAAAATTTTCACAAAATTGGAAACTATAACTTTCAAATGTTGGTTGTAGTTGATCTGCGAAAGCTTTTTGATTCCATTTTGTTGCTCCAGAATATTTCAAATCGTCGATGTCCCAGCATTAAGTTGCACTTAGTGTGTTAAGTGAAAAAAAAAAATAAAGTATACAGTGCGAAAAGTCAGTTGACACAGCGAGATTCGACGTCGCGTCTGATAGCCCACCAGTCAACACCTCTACCACCGAGCTACAGCCCCATTTAAATTGTCTCTGTCAAAATCGGAGCTTAGAAACACACATACACAAATAATCGCTTTGGAATTCGAAAAAGAGCTCACGCATTTGAATATGCACATACATATATATGTATGTACAAGTTAACAGAAGTTAACGCAAGTTCATTGTAACTTGATATTACACAGACGCTGACATTGCTCTGGGCCGGATGTCTTGCACAACGGCAGCGCACGAGGCGCAAGCTAAGCATTCTAGCGGCCGTTGTAAATCGTATTCAATAGCTTAAGTTACTTTCATTTGTATTCCCTAGTTTAGTTTAATTTCGATTTTTGATTGCGGCGCATCGGCCCAATATAACTAATAATTCAACTCACTCACTGGTCCGAACGACCTAGTGATTAATAAATGATTAATAAATATTAAATTTACACACGCATACAGAAAACGTCTGCGCTTTGCGCATGCCAACATGTGGTTTGCCAATATACAAATACATTTTCTTTAATAACTCTTATGTTTCTTAACCGATTTGGAAATTTGTTGTAATGCATTCTTATTAAACTACAATGCATCTATAAATTGTGGCTGTAAATGCGATTATAAATGTTTTTTTTTTTTATAGTAGATAACATCCAAAATCCGAAATATTCACAATTAGCGGATCCTTTACGAGACCATATTAAACCAAATTTGGTGGCTGTAGTTTTTATAACCTGAACCCATTGAAAATGGGTAAAAAGTGTATAATGGTTTTGTGCAAATGTATGTAGCAGGCAGAAGGAGGCATCTCCGACCCCATAAAGTATATATATTCTTGATCAGCATCACTAGCCGAGTCGATCTAGCCATGTCCGTCTGTCGTTCCGTCTGTCCGTCCGTCTGTATGAACGCGTCGATTTCAGAGACTACAAGGGCGAGAGACTTGAACTTGGACTTTTTTGATTCATATATACCATACGCATATCAAGTTTATTTCAAATGATCGATAACTTGCCCCGTTTTCGTCTAATCAGTGCTTATCGGTTTTTTTGAGCATAACTTAGAATCAATCAATCAATCTGCATGCGTGTGCACCTATACATACATACATATGTATATGCATTCTTTTTCGAATTCTCAAGCGATTGGTTGTACGTAATCTCAGCTATTGACAGAGATAATTAAAGTGCAACTACACAGCAGTTCTGGTGGTGACAATTGACCCTCGAGGTGTGCGAGCGGTGGCCAATTGCCCCTACTATCGGTTCTTAGTGATGCAACGCCGTGCCAGTCCAAAATTGGAGACGAGCGGGCACAGCCTTCGTATTTTTCTGTTTTTGCAGTTACTTTGTTCGGTTTGTATGATCGGACATGTGTATACATATTGTTGTTTTTGTGCAAGAAAAGAAAGGGGAAAGAAGACGCGTTGCTGTGTCAAAGTTAGTTGAATTTCCGAAGTCTAAGTGAAAACATGTATGACGGGAACAGCTCAGTATGAAGCCAAATAAGCAACAACAATAAGTAAGTGCAACCAAAATGAGTAAGTAAAATATTCTAAAAATTATAATGTAATATATGTACACATTAATAATTATTATTTTTTAAAGAAAAAGAGGTAAGTGCCAATTTTATTGTACCAATAATAATTATTATTTTTTAAGAAAAGAGGTAAGTGTTAATTGTGAATTAATCCCTTATTTAGATAAATAAATAGTATTTATATTAGTATTTATATTTAAACTATTTCTTTTTATGTCTTTTTGTTGCAGGCAGTATATATGTTGAAATCCACAATATCAGAATTTAAAATGTATCGAAACGCAAAGAAAAATTGGGATCGATTTGTTTTTAATAAATAAATACATAAATAATATTAAATAAGCATTAATTTTTTAATTAGTGGGTATATATGTAACACATTTTTTTCAGTACAGTAGCCGGCAAAGCAGGGGAAAGCCCATGATACCCTATAATCCCCGAGGGGTGCACCGCCGTCCCAATCGACCACTCGCCTGACCCCTAGGGGATTACAAAAGGGATAGCGCTGTATACATGATACCCTATAATCCCCCCCGGTGCCAATCGGCCACTGTCCTGACCCCTGGGGATGCAACGCCGTGCCAATTCACCACTCGCCCGACCCTTTGGGGTGCACCGCCGTTCCAGCGCTGGTGCTTTCTCTATTCCCCGGTGATGCGACGTCGGGCCAATTGACAGCGTCCTATGACATATCAACGGGAAACGTCTCGATAAAACGCATTGGCAAGGGTTTGACGGGTGGTGGGTTCTTAGCCTTTTCTACCAGCGATATCCCTGTCACCGACCTGATACCGAGAACTGCTGGGTGTGGCTCAGTGGTAGAGATGTTGCGAGTTTTTTTTTACTATTTATTTAAATTTTTATATTTTTTTTATTTTTAAACTTAACATACTTATTGGTTCAAGGTTAATTTAATGTTGGGACATCGGTGATTTGATATATTCTGAAGCAACAAAATGGGGAAAAATTGGAATTTGGCATGCACATTCTCAAAAAGCTTTCGCAAATCAACAGCAATCAAGATGTGAAAGATATAATTTCCTACTTTGTGAAAATTTTGAGAAAAACTCACAACTACGGCATACTAAAACGTGCCTGCAAATATTAAAAGCGAGCGCGAATTGCGATAATTTGTATTATTTTTTTATTTTTATTTTTATTTTACTAACTACTGCTGTGGTGTCGAGAGTATGAATGCAGAGCGGCTCAATCAGGATAAAAAAAAACGATAAATATCGATCATAGGAAAACGGGGCGGGTTATCGATAATTTGAAACAGATTTGATATGCGTATGGTATACTTGCACCTAAAAAACCAAACTTTAATCACTAGTTCTTATTGCAGCACTTGCTCCCATTGGATTGCCAAATTTGTCATATTTTACCACACTTGTTCTTACAAAAAACACAGTCCCTAGTTCCCCCCAATCCACTCCATCACAACTCTCAGCCCTTAAAAAAGAGAAAAACAGACTATGCTCCGAGCTCAAAAGACATATAAACACAACGAATATCATGCTCTTTGATGATCATGATCTTTGGAGACCTGTGCTCAAGACAAGCCGACGACAATAACTTTTCTACCACATTCCGCAATAATAAACAGTCCCTTCCCTCCTCCCTTGTTATCTACCCACCATCCCGATCAGCCCTCGAAAAAGAATGTGCAGATACATATGAATGTATTTTAATTCCGCTTGCCAAAACGTGGTTTACCAATATACAAATTCATTTAATTAATTCTGTGTTTCTTAAGCGATTTCGATGAAATTTGCTTTAATGCATTCTTATTGTTCTATAGAACATTTATATAGTAGCCTGAATTTTGAAAGTTGGGGGCTGTAGCTCTTATAGTTTTAAAGATATGCTCAAAAACCGTGTAAAAAAATCGATAAACACTTATTTTAAGAAAACGGGACAAGTTATCGATCATTTGAAATTAACTTGATCTGCGTATGGTATATACAAATCTAAAAAGTCCAAGTTTAACTCCCTAGCCCTTGTAGTCTCTGAAATCGACGCGTTCATACAGACAGACGGGGGGACGGCCGGACGGACAGACAGACGGACATGGCTAGATTGACTCGGCTAGTGATGCTGATCAAGAATATATATACTTTATGGGGTCGGAGATGCCTTCTTCTGCCTGTTACATACATTTGCACAAAACCATTATACCCTTTTATCCAATTTCAATGGGTTCAGGGTATATTGAATATCCATCCACAAAGAAAACAAATTCCGGTGCATCACTATCAACAGACAAATGCCAACACCTACATATATGCCACTAGATCAGTCTTCTGCGGCCAATATGTCATGGGGCGGCATACCTGCTAACACTAATGCCGCGTTTTCTGACGCGGTGCGGAATGCACAAAGGACACGGAGCGTGCATGGCCTGTATGATGCCTTGCACTCGCGAATGTACGATGCGATCTTCAATGATGAAGCTGAGATCGGTGCCGCATAGAGCATTGTAGACTTATTGTATATTAGCCGTCTGCTGTGCTGACGTGGCCCGTTTGTAGTCTTTCATGCCTGTATGCGCATTGGTCATTTCGGCAGTATTGACAGAGGGAGCCGAGTCTTCAGAGGGCCGGTGGTGCTCCAGTTCAGGCTGGTTGGGGAGCAGCGCCTCAAATATCTTTTTCTCTACAGTTGCTCCGGGTGGGTCGGCATCGGGCTCGTTGCTAAGAAGTATCAATGTTCCCTCCACCGACACACTAAAAATTCTAGGACTTACAATAAACAGCAAATACAAATGGAACTCCCACATCACTAACCTCACCTACGACCTTCTAAAACCCCTTAACATCATGAAACACATATCATCCCCAAAATATAACTGCCGCACTGCTTCTCTAATACTAATTCTAAAATCAATCCTAACATCCAAAATATACTATTGCTTATCAATCTATGGCAAATACTATCCAAAACACCGCCACTCGCTCAGCCCTAGGAGCTTTCTGGACCACCCCCATAAAAAATGTGCTAATAGAAACAAATACAAAAATAAAATACAGACGTGACTTTCTCCGCGGCAAACTCTCCAAAACCCTTATCGACTCACACAACTCCCCATTAAATTAAATAATCAATATGTACACCAAGAAATTTAAATATCGCATTATCCACTCTTGCACAGTTCTTCAAACCCAATACAGACCAGCAAAATCTATCCACAGTATAAAATTCAATAT
Organism: Drosophila colorata; assembly: GCA_035041545.1. NCBI lineage: Eukaryota > Metazoa > Arthropoda > Insecta > Diptera > Drosophilidae > Drosophila > Drosophila colorata. Next base: position 39,149 of record JAWNLD010000079.1, read on the forward strand.
GGAGACAATAAACAAAGCAATGACATCACACTATCTTCTCACAACAAGGCCACCACACACCAAACAAGCTTCCAACAATTATTCTCCTTCATAAAAAACTCACTCTTAAACTAAAAATTCCTTTACACAGACTGCTCCAAAATGAACAATATAACTGGGTACAGCATTACAACAGAAACGCAGACCCTTAAGAAAGGCCTCCTTCCACACTACTCATCTATATATACCACTGAAACAGTTTAAAAAGTCAGGTAAATATGTCATCTGCTCGGACTCTCTCACAGCCATAAAATCAATTCTCGACTTAAAAAACTCTCTTTACGCGACAAACATCAGAAACATAATTAACAATCACTATCCCAAATTCAAACTAGTATGGATCCCCAGTCAAACTGGGATACTAGAAAACACATACGCCGACTCTACAGCGAAATATACAACAAGACTTCCACTCATTTACACACCCAATCTTAACGCAAGTGACATAGTACGATCCCTCAAAATACAATTACTCTAAAAACAACATTTATTACAAAATCGAACCTGATATTGGTACAATCAAATCTGCTGCAACACCTCTAACAACTATTGCCTCAAAAACACTAGCTTCAACAAAATAAATACATCAGAATAAGTCTAGGCCACACAAACCTTACCAACATACACTATATAGACAAAACTCTCACTAACACGTGCCCCTATTGCAACAACACAACAATTGACATTCACCATATTTTATTCTCATGCCCAGATCTACAACCTCACAGATCCTCCTTTCGTCACAATACAACCCCCATATCACTTATCACAAACCCAACAAATATAAACTTAAAAATAATTTTCTTATTCTTTAACAAATCTAATATACTACACGAGATATAATGTAAACAACCCACACACAAAACAAAGCACTTCGCGAGCTAAAGGTCTGGCAGCCATAGCTTGCCTTCATAATTGTTAGTCTTAAGATTTTAATGTTAAGCTAGCTTTATATAAATAAATAACAAAATTACAAAATTTGAGGTTGTTGTAGATTTTTGTCGATTTTAGGAAAACGTTGTGAGCTATCGATCATTTGAAACTTGCAACTTGATCTGCACGTGCCATGGACGAGTCAATTTCCGAAAGGTTGAAGTCTCTAGCACTTATAGTTTCCGAGATCGACGAGTTCATACAGACGGACATACAGACTGACATGGCTAGATCGACTGGGCTGTTGATCCTGATTAAGAATATATATATACTTTATGGGGTCAGAGATGCCTCCCTCTATCTGTTAAATACATTTGCACAAAACCATTATACCCTTTTTACCCATCAATAGGTTCAGGGTATAAAAATGTATGATTAAGACTTACATCTACCTTACGTAATAAATAAGAGTCCTAAATTTCGCCCCGAAGAAAAGTTCCGTGGTCTTGAATCCGTTCTGTCGCAGATCCCAAAGCCAGGAATAGTTTTTACTAGACTAGCATAACCTGTGTCCCATTTTGTGAGTTTTATCCTCAGAAGGCTCAAAGAAGCTACTTTCTTTATGTGCAAATGCAGTGGATTCAGTCCTAAGACTGTATACAGTGCTGCAAGAGAACATGTACGCATGACACCCGTGAGGGATAGGCATACGAGTCGCTGAAGTTGCTGCATTTTTGTATGACGGTGGCCTGCTGGAGATTTGGCCACCAGACGAGGCAGCGTAAGTGACACAGGCACCACCATCACCATCTTACTGTACAGCCATCTGATTGCTTTGAGTCTAAGCTCCACGTTTTACCGAAGAGCCGACGACATGCCACATGGCATGAGTACCTTTGGTCAGCGTTTTGTCTAAGTGTTCCAGATTTACACTGAGATATTTGCCCTCACTGAAGAGCTCGACGGGTGTCCCCCCGATGTACAGCTGTGCGACATCGATGTTGTACCGTTTCGTGAAGGGAACGATAATCGCTGCTGTGTGTTGATATTGAGAACCACATCTGTGCATTATCTTAGGGCCGTGTTGAGTGCCGTTTGCATCAATTCGCTGGTGGTTAAACCGAGACTTTCCTGAGACTATTATTGCCAGGTCATCTGCATACCCTATGGTACCGATGCCTAGCTCCGATAGTTTTACCAGTAGTTCATCTATCACTAAGGACCTAAGAAGGGGAGACAGAACCCGCCCTGTGGACACCCTTTGACCGCTCGGATGCGTCCAGTGAAGATCTAATGTCTCTGAGCGTGGGCATTCTCTCTATCCAGGTAATAGAGAAGGAGTTAACCCCCCTAGTTATTGACTGATAGCCAGTGTTGTTGAAGGCCCCTTCGATACTTACTATCTGATGGTAGAGCGACCTCTGTCGATCTCGCCTTTGATGTAGGCGAATTGTGTATGGTGCAGGGGATGGGTGTCTTGCAATCTGCACCGGATATGCAAGTCCAACAGGCGTTCTGCGGTCTTAAGCAGAAAGTATGTAAGGCTAAATGGTCTATACGACTTAGGTTGATCCAAGGAACGGTGCCCTTGTTTGGGAATGAAAATCACACTAAGATAGCGGAATGTACCCCCTATTGTAGCTCACCCTAAGTAGGTCAATTAGTGGACTAGGTATATCTGTGTTGCAGCAGGGCCGGGAAAATCTGGTCGAGCCCCGGAGCTTTAAAGCGAGTGACTTAATGGCCCACCTGACCTTGTCAGCGTCGAAGATAACACCAATAGACTGTACCCACGTCTAGCTGGTGATTCAGTATCCCTTTCATTACAGTGATATTCCGGGTTTATAACAGAACCAGGGAAATGCACCTAAAGCAGTATCTCTAGCTAGGTAACCCCACGTTTCGCCTGATGGGGTCTTAAGACCGCACTATCATTGTAGGAGGTTAAAAGCACATCTTGAAGTTGACGCCAATTATATCTCTCTCGTGGAGTTAAGGCTGGCAGCAACTTAATCATCTTTCGAATCCACTAAGGCTTTGTGCAGGTCCCAATTTGTTAAATTTGGGCTTAAAGTATTGAATAGGAGTTCTGCTTGACCTGGGAGATCAAATCTACAATACAACAGATAGTTTAGTAATAATTCGTAGTCAAGAAATTGAAAATGGAATATTCATTGCAAGCACAATATCCGATGCTAAAAATACATTCGTACGAATATTAAACACAACAAATTCAAATAAAGTAACTGACTTAGATCAATTACGATTTAAATCAATAGATGATTACGAAATTTCAAATAGAGAAAATAAATCCGGAGATGAAGCATTTCTCTCTAAAATAAAGAAAAATTGTCTGCCACTTTTAAAGATTCACTTACTACATTATGCGACAGATATACAGATATATTTGGATTAGAGAATGAGCCAATATATACAAATAATTTTTACAAGCAAAACTTACAAAGTCATTAAGCAGAGATAGTAGAACAAGTAGCTAAATTAACTAAACAATATAGTCGAACCCTCTGTATCTGTATATAATAGCCCATTGTTACCGGTTTTTATCGATTCACACGATTACCTTATGGACAATGATGACAATGATGACAATTACATTTTCTGATCTAGGGCCTCAGGCATTTTTATATATGAATGATTAAAAATCTCACAAATGTCTTTGATTTGTGCAGGAAAACCCACCTTGAACTACATCCCGATAAATGTTCATTCTTCATGCACGAAGTAGCTTTTCTAGGTCACAAGTGTACTGATAAAGGTATTGTACCAAATGACAAAAAATATGAAGTCATTGACAAATACCCAATCCAATATATTTGGATTAGAGAATGAGCTAATATATACAAATAATTTTTACAAGAAAAACTTACAAAGTCATCAAGCAGAGATAGTAGAACAAGTAGCTAAATTAACTAAACAATATAGTCGAACCCTCTGTATCTGTATATAATAGCCCATTGTTACCGGTTTTTATCGATTCACACGATTACCTTATGGACAATGATGACAATGATGACAATTACATTTTCTGATCTAGGGCCTCAGGCATTTTTATATATGGATGATTAAAAATCTTACAAATGTCTTTGATTTGTGCAGGAAAACCACCTTGAACTACATCCCAATAAATGTTCATTCTTCATGCACGAAGTAGCTTTTCTAGGTCACAGGTGTACTGATAAAGGTATTGTACCAGATGACAAAAAATATGAAGTCATTGACAAATACCCAATCCAATATATTTGGATTAGAGAATGAGCCAATATATACAAATAATTTTTACAAGCAAAACTTACAAAGTCATCAAGCAGAGATAGTAGAACAAGTAGCTAAATTAACTAAACAATATAGTCGAACCCTCTGTATCTGTATATAATAGCCCATTGTTACCGGTTTTTATCGATTCACACGATTACCTTATGGACAATGATGACAATGAAGACAATTACATTTTCTGATCTAGGGCCTCAGGCATTTTTATATATGGATGATTAAAAATCTTACAAATGTCTTTGATATGTGCAGGAAAAAAAACCACCTTGAACTACATCCCGATAAATGTTCATTCTTTATGCACGAAGTAGCTTTTCTAGGTCACAGGTGTACTGATAAAGGTATTTTACCAGATGACAAAAAATATGAAGTCATTGACAAATACCCAATCCCTACGGACTCAGATAGCGCCAGACGATTTGTTGCATTCTGTAGCTAATATAGGCGTTTCATCAAAAACTTTTCAGATCAGTTTCGTCACATAACAAAATTGTGTAAAAATAATGTTAAATTCGAATGGACATCGGATTGTCAAAGGGCATTCGAACATTTAAAAAAGCAACAACAGCAATAAAAATTCAACTGAACAGGAATTGGCAGCAACACTGGGCGATAAACATTTTTGACCTATATATATGTAGACGCTTTACTGTCAAAACAGTTCAGGTCAAAACAGACCATTTACATACTTGTTTTCAATGGTCAAAACAAGTTCAAAACTAACTCGCATGAGACTTGATTTAGAGGAATATGAATATACAGAAGAATATCTTAAGAGAAAAAAAACCTTTGTAGCGAAGATCGGCAGGTTAGTTGTTTTATTATTTCTAAATAATATTTATAATGTTGCATTTAAAATAACTTATATTTAAATTGCATCCGTTGTTATCAGACATGGAAGCCAGCTGCCCCTCTGCCCAACCGGAAAGTAAAACAGTATACAATTTTAATTTACGCCGACACGTACAGTTAAGTCCAGTGTAAAAACCCTATTATGCTAATGGAATTCTCGCTTAGGTGAGTTCCATAGGCTTGAACGAAGCCAGTATAAATGAGATTAGCAAACTGATTTCTTCAAAAATAGGGGCTATAAATATTTAAACAAACTTAGAGTAGCGCTACTCAAGCCTGTGACCATAATATAAATAGAAGAAGAAAAAGAAGCAATACTGTCTACATTATATGATGTTACAATACAAGGTCGTCATACAGGCATAAGAAAACATTACTACTGGAAAAATGTGACACGTCATATATCAAACTACGTACGAAACTGTGAAAAATGCCGAGTATCAACAAGTAAGATGGCTCTAGTCGGGAGAGCCCAGTGGCGAGCGGTTACATGCATTTAATTAAACCCCCCTGCATTTATACACACGACAACACAGCCGCACTTAGTAAAATAAAATAAAAATAAATATAAATTATACAAATTAAACTTAAATAAATTAAATTAAAATTAATATTTGCAGGCAAATTTCAATATGCCATAGTTGTGAAATTTCTCGCAAAATTTTCACAAAATAAGAACCGCAAGTCCGTAGTACTTGATTTGTGGAATGTTTTTATTTTTTTGATATGGGGGGCAAATGGGGTTAGGTCTTTAAAATCCGAAATATTCCTATAGCTCCTATAGTTTCTGAGATTCGCGGGTCAAAAACCGATAAACACTGATTATAGCAAAACGGGGAAAGTTATCGATCATTTGAAATAAATTTTATCTGCGTATGGTATATGCGAATCTAACGAACTGCAGCTCTCTAGCCCATGTAGTGTCTGAAATCGACGTGTTCATACAGACGGACGGACGGACAGACAGACGGACAGGGCTAAATCGACTCAGCTAGTGATGCTGATCAAGAATATATATACTTTATGGGGAGATGCCTCCTTCTGCCCGTTACATACATTTGCACAAAACCATTCTAACCTTTTTACCCATTTTTAATGGCTTCAGGGTATAAAAACAACAAAGCATACTAAAACTCCTTTCACTGTAACCGACTCACCAATAAGTGTATTCGACAGAGTACTATTCAACACAATTGGTTCCCTACCAAAGCCAGAAAATGGCAATGAATATGCAGTCACACTAATATGTGACTTGTCAAAATACTTAGTAGTCATATCTATAGCTAACAAAAGCGTACAGTTGCTAAAGCTATATTCGAACCCTTTCTTCTAAAGTACGGTCCTATGAAGACGTTCATAACGGACATGGGTACAAAATATAAGAATTACACAATATAAGACTAGACAATATTACGTCACCATCATCAGACACTAGGAACTGTTTGAGCGAAGCCACAGAACCTTTCACGAATATATACGTTCTGATATATCAGTAGATAAATCTGATTGAGACGTATGGTTTCAGTAATTAGTGTATTGTTATAATACAACACCACCTATGTCACATAATTACTGTCTATACGAACTAGTTTTTAGCAAAAACACTAATTTATCTGAACATTTTAATAGAATAGATAGAATAGAACCGCTTTATAACGTAGAAGCTAAGGAATCTAAATTTAGATTAGAAACAGAATACGATAAAAATGTACATGACTTTAAAATAGAAATAGGAACAAAAGTTTTATTAATAAACGAAGTATGTCGGGACCCCAAAGAAAAAATAATAAAAATAAAAAAAATATATATATATATATAGATATATATATATAATTATATATACAGTGCATACTTTTCTTTTCAAAACCGTTTAACTTCTAAATTGATAGGTAGAATGCTGAAATTTAAATGTAGTTTTGTAGTTGCATGTTCATCGAATGTAAAATTTAAGTCAAAGTTTAAAAACATAAGCCCCCCTTGCCCCTAAATGAGCAGAACTGCGCATCAAAATCTAAGCTCACAGCTTATTTCACACTTCTGTGTGCAGCGGTAATTCAATGTTGGGCAGTGATTTTTATTTGTATGCCTTTACTCTTCTTCTATTCTTCTTTTTACAAGCATTTTAATCTGATTTCCTTACTTGGAGTGTCTAGTCGCGTATGCAATTAAAATGTGTTCTCAAACAACAATTGAACAACAAAGCCATAAGCCAATTTTAAACCGGTCACCCCCAAAAAAAAAATTGGAGAAATGGTCAACATTAATTCTACTGTACAAACAATAATTGAGCGCATTGTTAACGAGAATCGGGTGTATAATAAAGGCAGGAAGGCCATCAGGCCCTGAGGCAGCTCAAACCTGCAGTATAGA